>JAOYSI010046024.1:21885-62238 GCA_025775065.1 Hiodon alosoides | reverse complement strand
AGCTCACAGTCGAGCAAACGCAGGTAGAGAAGCTTCACTGGGAGGAGCGCTACAGAACAGCTCAGGTGCCCCTTCTGGCCCCCGCCCCGCACCCCCGCAGGCGCCGCGGCCCCGGGGGGCCCCCCCCCCCCCCCCCCCCGACACGACAGTGCCAGGTAAAAAAAAAAAAGAACTGAAAGGGAGTTCTCCTGCGACCTTGTCTAGGTGAGGACACAGGCGACCCATTAAGGCCAGAATGGCCTAGGGTTGATTCAGTGGCGCTTTAGAGAGGAGAATGGTTTGTCTCAGAATACCATCCGCTTAGACATCAGTTGGCAAAAGCCTCTCTTCGCACGGCGTTTGAATTCAGCAGAAAAAGGCCTGCGGATTCTCACTGGTCTGACTAATGTACCACATGATAAAGATCAGGCAGGCTGACCTGGAGGAAACGCCACAGAGACGGCACAGATACCATCCATTATAGCCAGTATCCAAACAATGAAGCTAACCTAACATTTAAAAAGGCTTTTATTCAGCACCCATTGATTTGACCATTTCTTACAGACCAATTGCAAGCTGCTGCGTCATATCAATGTAGCCTGCAGTTGATTCAATGGGAACAAAACTTTAACCAGTCTGGAAGATTTTTATCATGCGATAAAGCTGGTTATTTCGAGACCCAAGGCAGGGACCAAACTCAATAATTGCACTTTACATAAATAAATGTAATAAAAACAAAACGCTTTTAACTACAATTTTGTTAAATGCCATCAGCAGGTCATCTAGTGGATTTGGTCCCCAGCCCTTAATTTGTGTTCAGATTTCACAAAGCATTATTTTGTGGGCTTAAGGTATGAATAGGAAGTGGGGTTCGGTTTCATAGCAACAGACACTGAAAGTGCAGCCAATGACCCAATTCCAAAGCCCTACTTTCAGACACCTCTGGCCACATTCTCCACTGAAGTTCCCAAAACCTGCCCAAGTACGCTGGTGTCAAAATGAATGACTTCCC
The DNA here is from genome assembly GCA_025775065.1 of Hiodon alosoides. Lineage (NCBI taxonomy): Eukaryota > Metazoa > Chordata > Actinopteri > Hiodontiformes > Hiodontidae > Hiodon > Hiodon alosoides. Next base: position 61,247 of record JAOYSI010046024.1, on the reverse strand, counting down.
ACTTAGGGCCACTTTTCTAACCACATCCCGATAAACACATCTACAGTGTGAGACGTCCTGCCTCAAGAAAACCAACACAGACACAAACCTTTCCGTCTCCACACCAGTCATTCAAGGGGCCAAAAATGGTTCCTCTCACACTCTTGATGGGCAATCCAACTCGGTCAAACAATCTGAGACACCCTGGGGCTTCTACTCCAAGCCGAGGAGGCCCAGAGCCTTCCTGTCTGCAGATGGCCCGGCGTGGACAGCCGTGTGTGTTTGTGGTGCCTGGGCCAATCACAGGCCCAGTCCCATACCTATCAAGTGGTGGGGAACCCTAACCAAGTAATCCCCCCGGCTCCTCTACGGCCGATACCCGTCATGGGAGAGCCGTTCGATAGGGTTATACTTGACTGTGTTGTTCCCTTACCTAGGGACTCCAGGCTGCGCAGACATCCATGCCACATGATTAACACCTGTCGTTACACTAAATCTCTGTTTTCTGTTCACAACAGCTGTGTCGTCATCAGGGGCAGTGCAGTGGTCGAATTTTTAAAAGATTTTTAACGCACAAGTCACTGCATTGTAGGACGTTTGTTTTGCAGGAACATCCTCAGAATACGGCAGATACGCGTGTAAAATATCAAGGTTGACCAGATTTTAAAAGAAAGACACTTGCATTGCTGACTTCCCACAGAAGTTCTGATCAGAGGCTGCATTTGTCTCCTGCTAAGGGTAGACGTTTTGCAGTGCTCGTCAGTGTGAGCAGCTTTGAGTTCTCCGACAGCTAGCCAACTTTTAAAACTTTTAAAAGCCATGAACAAATCCACTATAAACATGTAAAGGTTATGGGAGTTCTTTTGAGTCTCCAGCTAACTAAATTAAAAATTATTGTGTGAGTAAAGCGAATGTTTGACAGATCTGGCTAGTCTAGGCTAAGCTCAAATTAAATATGGTGACCAAGTTGACTTCCAGACAACCCTCTGTAAAGCTTGGGAAAAGCAGTCTACCAACTTAAAGCAAAAAAATGTAATAAAACCTACGATGACATAGCTATGCGAATGAGGGGTGTGGCTTACCTGCCACATAACGATGGCATTGGCTAGGAGAACAAGGGGTGGGGCTTACCTGCTGCACACCTACAACGGAATTGGCTGTGAGAATAAGGAGCAGAGCTTACCTGCCACACACCAACGATGGCATTGGCTATGAGAATAAGCAAGATGACAAAAGGCTCCACGAAAGCGGTGATAGTCTCCTCCCCTTCTTCGAACCAGGCCAATACCTAGAGAGAAAGGGGAACAAAAACGTTCCACATGAGACACAAAGCATGCCGGCTCCCTGACGCATGGCTTCCCTGCTGGCAGTAACAAGAGAATTTGTGGAGCTGCCCCGGGCCAGGCAGGCTGAGCAGCGATGAGACAAGGGGACGGTCACCTTTCGCTGCAAGGCGGGAAAACGCCCCCCTGTCAACGCCCGGGCTGTACAAATGACCCACAGATGCCGCACTCCGGCATTCGGGTTCGAGTGACTGTCAGGATCATAGACATAATGAACAGGCATACCGTTATGGCCCTGCAGCATACTTGGCATCTACAATTCAAAGAACTTTTCCTAATCAAAACGCAAATGTATACATCATAGCTTCATCATGCTTGACACGAATAAAATTGATGACCCGATTCAGCCACCCACTGGTAGGCTGGTACTGTAGATCTCAGACACGTCCACCACCGGGCCCCTACAGTCACTTTTTACCCTGACGAAAGGAATCGTTTTAAAGGCGCCACTCCAACAGCAACGTCCAACTCAAACTGCGGCCACAGAGCAGGCACCCATCTCCAACTCCGCCCTCAACCTTGCCAGCTCCTGCTGAAAAGCTGTTTTACAAGTGCAGTAATTTACATAACGGCCCTCGTTCCTGATGAGGCACAATCGTACAAGTTTTGGTACTGTGGCGCTCAAAAACAGCCAAATTGCATAACACGTCATCTCAATTTTCTAAAAGTAATTTTGATAAAGAGTGCTTAACTCCAGACCCAGGCAGCAACTACCCCTCAGGTCAAATACTCCAAAACAAAGCACAAGCACTCAAGTATTCTGTGCTGCGCATATATATTGGGATCAACGACTGCTGCCCTTGGGGGGTTGGCGGTGAGTTCCTCTCCTAGGCCGACCATCCCAAATTTGGCCAGGAACGGCTGCCTTCTCCCCGCTGTCAGTCAGGAAGCTGTCACAAGGACTGTGCCGTCACCTCCATATCACCCGGCTGGGCACAGCACACCACAGGAATGCCATTCCTGGGGTGGGCAAGATCCCATAAGCTCAATCCACAGTCAAGCACACCATACCCAACGTCAGCAGCTAGATGCCTCCAGGTTCAACGCCCCACGATCAGTCCCTGTACAACAACCAAGCCAATTACAGCTGCACGCCAACCTTTGTTTTTGGGGAAAAGATGGGAGACCACCCCCCCACATAGGCGTCATTGGGTGACTTACAATTTCACCTCTTATCAGAGCGTCATGGAACTTCCCAAAGTTTCCCATGAACTTTGACCTGAACACGCAGAGTTTCTGCCAAGAACCATAACAGGTTCAGTGGCAGAACCGGACATTAAACTAAAAGTACACAAATGTAACGTACAAACAAAAACGTACACACACTTGTCCCCTTGAGAATTTCTTTAGAACAAAAGTAAAGTAAAGTAAATTCAAATTAAACTGTATGAGATCTTCACGTTTAGAGCCATGTTCTACACACAAAAATAATTCAATCCCTTTTATGGAAGTCACTTGAACTGATGCAGCGATTGCTATTATCTTTTTTTTTGTTAAGATCAGAGCAACAACTTGCACGCGAAAGGATTCTCTTTGAACTAAAAATAAACCAAGACAAACAGTGTAGTGAGACAAACGTACAATGTGCTTTATATCAGTAATGCCGTGCTTCCTTTAAGAGGTTAAGGAACCTAGCCGTGAACATACAATTACTAGAGACCACACATACCAAAAAAAAAACCCCCACCATATTCATAGGTAACGGAACCCAATATTAAAATATTTAACGCCGTTACGAGGATCTCCCAAAACATGACTCCATCAAAATTTTGATATTGATCCAATTAGGATCAGAGAACATCTACCCTCATCTTTCTCCTCATGTGCCTGACTGGTTATGATACACAAAACCAGCATGATTCTTCATACTGTAACATACAACACGCGCTCCTCACTGTAAAAAATAAATTAAATAAAACTTGAAAATTGAATTTTTTAGTTGAGATCCATCACCCCCAAAAAAGGCTACACCAATATTGCCTTCTAGTTTATCCAATAACGCAACCAAATGAAAATGGCAATTTTAACGAGCAGAGCTGCCAATCAGCTCACCAGCTCAGAAGAGAATGAACAGCAACATTAGGCAATACCCAGCAGTGAATCCATTTACAGCACCATTTCCTAAATAACTAAAAAATACACTCTTAAAATGTGTTTTGGCCTCTTTGCTTAAGATCCAGTTAGTTCTTTTGAGCACTAGCACACAAACTGCAGGATACACTAATTGCAAGTGTGTCAAAAAGATCCATTAGTTGGCTGACTTGCTGACGATTTAACCTCGGAAAAAGAGCAAAGTCAGTGCCATTGGCTTTATAATGACAGGGAGTGTCAGCCACGTTTGACTCAGGATGGCTTTTCACGCTGAGGTTTGTGGCAAACAGCAAACTAAATCAGAAATGTTTTTTTTAAATCTATCCACGAGGGTAACTAAACATACAGGAGAGTCAGTGCATACAGTCGCCTATTCAGTCCTTCTGTATGACCAGTTTGATCTCTCACAATTATAAAAAGCATTAAACGTAGTGAATGAACAAACTGTGGTCACACACACACACACACACGAAAATTTTAATAACTTTTCAGTAACTGCATAAATTTTTCAAAGGCTCTACCAGCCTTAGAAAATAAGTCATGTTCGCCGGCCGGCCAACGCCTCGCACGCGCGAGCGAGCGAGACCGAAACGTGGCATCGTATAGCAAGTTAATGAGCACTCAAACCCCGTCACCACTGTTGTCACCATTCCATTCCAGGGATAGCTTTCACAGCTGTCTTGCTCTCTGATCCAGGAGCAGCCTCAGGAATGAAACAGACCAATGACAATCACTTAGGCCCCGCACTCAGCCCCCAGCCATTGCTCTGACACGTAACCCTGAGTTCGTCTTTAGGACACATTAACTCAACACTGAAGCCTGCTTCCAGTCGAACACCAAGGGTGACAGTCCACCATAGGCATAGCACTTTAGGGTAAATCCGTTTGAGAGGTCTGAGAAAGCCTTCATTTAATATTGTAATCACAAATTGTCAGTTCACTTCAGAAAATCAGCAAACTGTAGTTAGATTTGACCTTAAAGATGCCAAGAATGTCTAATTTATACAATCAAAATACCTAATAAACTTGATCGGCTTATTATTGCAACAAATTAAACATGCACACGTTTGGATATTTCACAACTTGTGTTGGGATTTACAATTATGGGAAGCTTGCTTGGAGTCAGGAAACACACAGACTCCTATTAAGTTTTAGTGGTGCGGAATGTCATAAGTCAGCCATGTCATCAGAACATCATTCTACTGCACACATGGAGTTATGTTTCATTAAAAACAAGAGAGACCATATACTTACAAAGGATATACAAGCTGCCAGCAGAAGAATTCGCACCAGTAAATCTTCAAATTGTTCAATGACGAGTTCCCATAAAGACTTCCCTGTGGGGTGATCAAAGGGTCATATCCAGGGAGGTTATGAATAATTCTATAAGTGTGGCACTTTATGTAACTTTTAACAATTTCACAAACTGCTTACCTTCTTCTGCTGGCAGCTCTGCAATTCGGTAATTTCACAGGACACAGCAGAAAGACAAAATCAGAAGGGGAAAAATTTAATTTAACAATTTTTATGTGTAGACATGTACATTTGCCGGCAGTTAGGAATCATCAAGTAAGAAAGATTTTCTAGCAACAGTTGAACCTAACGAACCAAGCTACTCTTCAAGAAAATCATTATTCACAAGAGATTAATTTTTTTAAATTGATTGTCAATAGAGATTTCGACATAAACAATTACAAGTGCCTTTCATTGTATCCACCTTGAGGGTGTTGCAATTAAGCTACTCAACACGGCCGTTTACTCATCTGCAGTCGATGGTGAAAGCCGTTCATTTCTAAATGAAATGCTGGTATAAAAAGTGTCGCAACATAAGAGCACAACATTCGCTACATCGATTCCAATAACAGAGGTCAATTATAGCGATTTGCCTCGAGTCGACCATTATTAAATAAGTGATTTAGACATTCGGCCAGCCCTAAAATTTGCTAACTTTTTAATGCGGGTGACAGTCGATGTATATTTAAGAAGCAGCAATTTCCCGTAATTAATCATAAGTAAACTAACGCTTAAGACTAATTAAATTATACAAATGAAGCTTCGGTACACTGACCTAAGAAACTATCAAAGTGACTTAACCCACGAGGTTGTGAATGATGACGTCAACAATTTTGTTACTATTGATGCCGGCGTCGGAGCTAAAAATCTATCCTCTACATCACAGGCCCCCTGGAAGTGGACAAAGCAAATGTTAATCATAAAAACATATCACGTACCATTCGGTCCCCATTTCTCCCTCTGTCTTTTCACCTGGTCCAGACTCAATCCAGTGCTTTCGTTGACGCTAAAATTGCTATAAACTTCCTCTACCGTTTTAGTGTGTGCGTTCTCCATGGTGAAAATTCGCCTTCAGAAGACGGGTTTATTTTGTTTATTTTACCACCCGTCCCTATAAAATGGTCTAACGTTCCTTTCACGAACAAAATAGTTGCGAACCTGCCAACAATCTAAACGCTATCCATGTATTTCAGAAAGGGGGTAATGAGTATGACCGAAATGTCCGACAAGCCAGTAGCTCAGAATGAAATGTTTAAAAAAATCCCAATTCTGTTTTAAGGTAACTTAAGTACGTGAAAACACAATGTCTACTCAATTCCCCAAAGGAAAAGTGACTTCAGTGCCTCCTTAATTCCTAGAGGGCTGGAAGTAAATAGTCTGCAACAATCGGCCCCCCCGTTAAAAATATCCTACAGCTGCCTTGGACAAGCGCAGCCTGCCTCCTCTTTCTGTTTTGCAGTTCCCAATCACTGGCTACCTTCATCAGCGCTTATCGCATTTTATTGAAAATGTCTCACTGCTGCCCCTCTCGCTCGCTCCGCATGTGGAGTTCCCTCATTGGATAGAAGGAGTCCGGAAATCTTTTTTTCTCCCTCATCTCCTTGGCCTTTTCGAAAGTAGACTCGCTGATTCTTTCTTTTTCTGTTAACCATTATCACCGCTACCCTGGTATCCCGGATAAGTGCCACACACTTAATTCTGTTATTTTTACGCATGATTTTAATTAATGGTTTCCTAACAAGATTTTCAGAAAAATTAGAGGGGCAATACGACCGGTCGTTGCCGAAACCAACAAATTGTAATTGATTCATAGTTTCAGTATTACATTAAGGTCGGATCACGATAAATCGCTAATGAAACTAACCAGCTATAATAAATGGTACTGTCAGAAAAAATGCATTTACAGATAAGATATGTTGCCAACAGACTCATTCTTATGTAAGGTTATCCGGTCTTATGATTGTGTTCGCTGAACTATGAACACCCCATTCATAGTGTATTTTATTTCAATTACAGTGATAGGTCATTTAAATTCGCATAATTCGGTAGCGTTCTGTGTGAAATTCAATGGTCACAATAACGAACGTACATCAGTGGCGCCATCATAAACTTTTTGCTACTTTTTGCGACCCCGACTCACCTAAGTTTACAGTACAAAGTGAAACGTAGAGAAATATAACAATTTCAATATCACAATATGATTGTATTCATTTCGAATGTAACTGAAATAGCCCGTACATTAACACAAAAATGCAATCTACATCTCTCCAGAACTAACACCTAAATTAGTAGGCGTTGCCATTCACACTCAGTGAATACTGTTTCTGCTGATTCAAAGGAAAAGATCGTTTCATTAACCAAAATTATTTTGAACTGTAAACATCTGTTACTAGCTAACAAAGTTTGCCCCATGATCTGTGAGTTTCAGACTTAAACTAGCATCAGAAAGCATTGTTTTTGTTATTTTATACAACAATATCCGTACTTCTTAATAAAAAAGTTCCTTGATTAATTCATAGTAATAATAATTAACATATGCTTGTAAATTTTTTTGCATTCGTGGTAGATCCGTCCATTTCCAAGATAATGTAAAAATTTACTGCTCCCTCTAGTGTCAGTCACCCACAGCACAGCCAAGAAATGAATAGCTGCAAAAGTATTTTTGTATTCTGGTGGTTTTCTATCCTTTCACAGCAGCTGCCTTTTTAGTGGGGTCAATGTTACATTCTGGCTATCAGTGTGTACAGGAAATTGCCATAAGAAAGCCAACGGGGAGCTTCCATCAATATGTCCTTAATATGAGCTTAAATTTGTATCCTTAGAAATTGTAACTATTATTGTTTGTAAGCTTTATCCTTCCACACCCCACAAATACTCATAGCAATCTGTACAGTACCTCAGAAGGTAGCAAAGAAATTTGGACCCTGGAAACTTTTGGATCCGATGCTGAAAACTGCTCCGGTTTCACTCAACCTTTAGTTAGTTTAATAACGCTAATGCTAACGCTAGCCATCGGCCCATCCTAGTACTGTATGTGATCCCGGCGCTTTGCACGCCATCCTAGGGATACTGCAACTGAAGGTCTGCAAGGGCAGGAGGCAAGGGTGCACCCCAGGGAGAGAATGAGTAAAGGACATCTGCTGTAGAGCGACAATGTGCACTTATTAAGGATACAGACGGTAGGGAAACAAGAGCAGCAGTTATCCTCTATTAACAGGATTTAACACACCCCCTGTCCCAACACTGGCCTTCATTAATAAAAACCGTGAAAATACCAGGAATGAATCCAGGTTACTTTCAAGAGAATCTGCACCTGTTCAGCTGGGAACCACCGCTGAGACAGGAAAGAAGATGGACAGAGGCAAGGTATGACTACCCTCCATACATGACTACTCTCCATAAAGTATTATCTGAAGCAGCTACAGTTTAAAAACAGCATCACTCTGAACATGTTGTGAACATTAGTACAAGGAAAAACAATGGTGTTGAAGAGCTCTGCCTAGCTCTGGTCTATTAGGTAAATCATTGTGAAATCTTATTCTGGGAGCTGTACACGAACATATTGTGATATGAGAATTTGGAAAATTTTAATTGTTAGGCATTTTCTTCTGGAATGTAAAAAACAAACAAAATTAAAACAACCTTTACTTTGAAACTGTGAAAACCTTTATGACCAGTCATTCATGTACAATGCTCACTAAAAAATAAGCATATTGAATACATCAAGAAACCATCACAATGACAAATAAAATCAGACATACACGAAATAACACCAAAATCCTCGAATTAAAGCAAATACACTGCTTTTCCTTCCTTCCTTCTTGTAAAAAAGAAAGCTGCCCAGGCCATTATAGATCAAATCAAAGTGAATGCCTTAACAACTGTGAAAAACATTGAACCATGGGTAATGAAAGATGGAATAAACAGGAATGAATGTGGAAATGTAGGATGGTCACCCCTCTGCACTATACTCCCGAAACGACAGGGGTCCCGGTGAACACCAAAATTGGCGAGCTCCTCTGGCCAAGGTCATGTCAGTCGTTTCCCAAAATAACTGCGAACAGCAGGGCCTGAAGTGCCACACTTTGTTCCACGTTATCTATAGACACACAAATGCAAGCAGTATTCTTAAAGATGTGTCAGAATGGAAGGCCCAGATTTGTTTGAAGTCAGCAGGCCAGAGAAAGCTAACCCCCCCTCTTATCCGCCCAACACCTCCTGGAACATGTGTATAGAGCACAAACTCAGTAACACAGCCCTATCCGTATCATCACCAGGAAGATTGTGCCTCACAGCGGATTAAAAAGTCCAACATATAGCGGTACCTCGTTAGTGTTTTTAATTAAACGGTGCAGAGTAATAACGGGGAGAACAAAGAACAAGCACAAAAACTAAACGTACTAAACCGCATTTATATGTCAGCGCTTTATTAAGAGATGCAGGTAGAAACTGCCTCACTTCTAGAAGGTAATACGATAGAAAAAATGAAAATGTCTGCAATCAATGTTTGTATAGTAGTAGAAATAGTCATGAAATCTACTCAAATATATTTGGTATATGTGTACAGACCTATGCAATTCATCAATACTCAGCTAACTGAGACTTTAGTCTAACTGAAATGAAGCACAGTACTGGAGGTTATACAGATCGGTGTAGCATGGGCCGGGCCTCAGAGCACCAGGCGGTCCTCGCCCTCCTCCTGGATGACCTGTCCGATGGAGGCCTGGCTCTGGGCTCTCTGGAAGCACTGGCGTTTGCACTCCATCAGCAGCTCCAGGTCCTTCCACATCTTCACCTGCTTCATGTTGGGTCCGTGGCTTTCGCGCACGGCTTTCTGCTGCTCACGCAGCTTCTGTGGCAGAATAGAGGTGGTTTTCAGACCCTCATCTGGGGGATAGTAATCACTAAGGGGCCCTTAAAGCTTACTCAACTATCCTTATTTACCAGACTGAACCATTAGTTGTCTCAGATATTTACTCGCTCGATCAAACACACCTCAGTTATAAGTGCTCGTCAAAAACAGTGCAACTGGTGAGATACTAGTCGACTACTACATAAAGACGTCTGGTTATGAGGCGGTTTTTCTATATGACATATAGAAATGTCATGCTAAGCTCACTTGCCGCTGTGTTTGAGCTACAACGCACTGTTTTTAAACAGACCGCTCCTTTGGTGTGAAGATGCCCGTCGCCTGGCAAGGCTTTTCTCATTTCTCCACTCAGAACAAACAGCAGCAGCAGCCGGGAAAGCAGCAGCTCGTCAAAATGAGCACTGACTGAAACATGACGGCCCCTGCCCCCCATTCCAGACCATGGAAGGAAAAGGGCGAGAGGAACAGCCCCAAGCGCATGCAAAAGGAGGAGCAGTGTTTATGCACGTGAGTTATGAAGGGGCTAGTGCAGACACAAACACCCCCCTCAGCGCCATGGCGACGAGAGGATGGACAGTTCAGTTATTTATTGACACGCCGCGTTACACAAACTAAGCCTACATGCTGGCACTCCGCCACTCCTGCTTCGAATGTTTTAGCAGGAATGCAGTTTTGACCCCTCAGCCATGCCACCTCTGAGGTCATGTCCTCCCCAGGAGGGCTGAGGGAGGGGAGGAGAGGCAGGCCCCATCTGACGCAGGGGGAGTCAACCCACCTTGCCCAGGCTCTCCTGCTCTGCGATGTTCTTCATGTACTGCTCTCTGAAAATAACCACAGCCATTAGGGAGTCGTCGTAAAACGCTGCTTTCTTGCATTCAGCTAAACACATGTAGTATTAAAGTAGTGGCAGTGACCGCACAGATCAAAAGCAAAATACTTATTTAAAAAATCTTATTTAAAAAGAGCCAGCCGGCAGTTCCATACCGGATTTGTCAGATGAGAAAATTTTAAAGGGAATTTACAGAAAACTTTTCTCAATGGTGGGCGTTTTAAAATAAATCAATAAATCAATAAAATGGTACAACATGGGTCCGTTATATATATTTTAAGTTTGTCTGCTAAATAACAACCTTTATTTCCTTTATGGGTGGGCACCAACATCAACATTATAATAACCGATTTCATTTCTTCATTCAATAAATAGACAAATATACAACATATATGCTTAATATCTGAGGCAGCCGGTTGAGTGGTAGCAGCGTTCGGGAGCACCCTAACCCTAACATATTAACATTTGAGGCAGCCGGTTGAGTGGTAGCACGGTTCGGGAGCACCCTAACCCTAACATCTTAACATTTGAGGCAGCCGGTTGAGTGGTAGCAGGGTTCGGGAACACCCTAACCCTAACATCTTAACATTTGAGGCAGCCGGTTGAGTGGTAGCACAGTTCAGGAGCACCCTACCCCTAACATCTTAAAATTTGAGGCAGCTGGTTGAGTGCTAGCAGGGTTCAGGAGCACCCTAACCCTAACATCTTAAAATTTGAGGCAGCCGGTTGAGTGCTAGCAGGGTTCAGGAGCACCCTAACCCTAACATCTTAACATTTGAGGCAGCCGATTGAGTGGTAGCAGGGTTCGGGAGCACCCTAACCCTAACATCTTAACATTTGAGGCAGCCGGTTGAGTGGTAGCACGGTTCGGGAGCACCCTAACCCTAACATCTTAACATTTGAGGTAGCCGGTTGAGTGGTAGCACGGTTTGGGAGCTGCGTGCGGTCACACCCAGGCCCACCTGACGGCCTTCCGCCTCTCCTGCGGATCAGCAGACACGTAGGCCTTCATCTCGTCTGCGGCCCTCTGCAGCAGCATCTCCGTCACCTGCAAGGGCGAAAAGAAAAGACGTTTCCCTCCGTTTGCTGCTTGGCCCTCCCCTCCCCCGTGTTTCCAGTCACAGTACGGGCGTCTGAAGGATGTCTCGCCACACCAGACTCTGACTCACCTCCTTCGAGCAGTTGATAAAGTGATATCGGCTTTCTTCCTGGGCTGTCTCCTCTCTCAGAGCTCTCACTTCCTGTGAGAGACAAGAAAACAGGAAGTGTTACTACGCACAAGTAGTATAGGTCTTCAAAGGCACACTACTTTGACAAGTCAGTAGTAACCTTGCACCACGCTAAAACAATGCCTTTAGTTCCTCAAAGTTACATCGAATAATCCACTTCCCTCTGAGCTTAACTTTCTAGAGCGCTCTGCATGTGGTGAATAGGATGACTGCATTCTCATCGTGAATAGATTTTTACCCCTAACTGTGGTGAATACAGCTTCCTCTTCTGTTTTGCATACCATAGTTGAAAGTTAGCAGCTCACCACCTGGACAGACTTCACCATTAATAAACATTTTCGTCTGTATAAATGAATCACTTACTAAATCAAATAATCAGGTTAAAATAACCTTCTCGCTAAAAAAGGGGACTGTTCAAGAATTTACCTCACCAAGAGGGTAATCAGGGGGATCGACCTCTGTCATGTCTTACAGTCAGACATTTTTTAATGAAGGCCTTCGTATTACAAAACAAACTTCTCTGGGCTATAAAACAAAAGTATGATTAATTAAAAAAAAACATGAAAGGGGTGAAATCCTGGCCAATGGCATTAATCATGAACTGAGTTTAGGCTCTATCTTTAAATGACAATGGCTGTATCCTTTCAACCACAACAGGGAGGATAAGCTACCTTGATAGGAATGCATTGGTATTCCGTGTACAGCAGCAACTAAGATCCCGGGCATCTTATCAGAGCTGGTTCCAATCCATCCAAACAAATGAGAACTTTCTGAGGGCCAAAGAGTAGACTAAAACTAAAATGCATGTTATCCGAGTTGAGCATCATGAGATGCAGGACGGGGGGTTAGAGGTATCATAACGTGTGAGCGGTACCGGTGACAGTGAACCGACGGCGTGTGCTGTAGAACGGTGGCTACCTGGTCTAGTTTGGATCGGTTGCTCTCCAGTCCGGCGGCACAGCTGTCGTACTGGGCTTTTTTCTCCTCATACTCCTGAGTTAGCTCCTATTGGGCCACACAGACAGGAACAAACAATATATATATATATATCATTGGGAAGACTGACATTAAACAGGAGGGAGCTTTGTCCTTGGTAGTTAATACACTCAGTCACTTTGGTGGTGCTGGCATTGGTTAAATAGTTTTTAGCAGGTGAAAGTGGAAAAAAAACCTTAGCGCTAGGAGGGTCTCACATGTGTAGGGTGCACACGTGTAGGAAACACTGGGATTCCAGAGCCCATGCCTCTCCTGTCCATCCTGTCAAAGGAGTGTCCCATGGCTGCCCTATTCCACAGAGGGGCCGTCACTCCAATTACAACCCATTGATTTTATACGCTCCTTCAATTATTTATTCATCCATTCATTTTCTCTCTATGGCAGCCAGGGGCTCTCAGAATAACGTTTGGGCTAGCAGAGGGGCTCTCAGAATAACATACGGGCTAGCAGAAAGGCTCTCAGAATAACGTAAGGGCTAGCAGAGGGGCTCTCAGAATAACGTACGGGCTAGCAGAGGGGCTCTCAGAATAACGTAAGGGCTAGCAGAAAGGCTCTCAGAATAACGTACGGGCTAGCAGAAAGGCTCTCAGAATAACGTACGGGCTAGCAGAGGGGCTCTCAGAATAACGTAAGGGCTAGCAGAAAGGCTCTTAGAATAACGTACGGGCTAGCAGAGGGGCTCTCAGAATAACGTACGGACTAGCAGAGGGGCTCTAAGAATAGACACTGCGGCTGTGCATTGGAACGTGCCGGAGGGTGCTGGAGGGTGTTCCCTTGACAAATGAAAGCTTTGGGTCATTAAACTTTGTCTGCTATGTTTGAGATTAGTATGGAATGTAAATGTTTGGAGTCAAAAAGCCCAGAAATAAAACATAAAACAAATAAAGAATGTATTCCCCCTACGTAACGTGCCATAAATTTGAAATACTTTTCTTTAAAACCTTGTCTTCCTGTGCAAGGGTACCTCTAATCCCGCTCTGTAAAAGGTGCTGGGTCATGTGACACTGTAGCACAACATCCCCGCAGACTGATCAGAAAGGGGCGACCTTGTGGTCAAGACCCCTGCTCTTATTCAGTGGTACAGACCACCACATGGTACGCCCAGGATTATGGCAATGAGCTAGAGGCATTTTTAAACTGTTAAGCGCCACGGACCGTGTATACCCTAATCCTGAGTACACACAGACAAAATAAATCTCCTTGGGCCACCTATAGACAAAGGGACTCACCTGACACTGCTGTCTCAAAGGTCTTAGCTCCTTTATGACTGGGGCCAAGGCTGACTTCTTCTCCACAATCACAGAGTTCAGCTTTTTCACCTGGAACAACGACGTAAAGCCAAAACTTAATGAACAATTGCATTTGGCACCCTTTGAAATGGCGTCCTCGATATCCAAGCAGATATATATTCAAATAATGTATTCATCTCTACAGATCTCACAGCCATTGCCACAGATCGCATGGCAGCTGCTGTGCAGACATCACAATGACCCCCCGTTTTCCTTCTAACAGGGATTTGATGGATGGGGAAGAAGGGCAGGGGAATCCTAAGCTTTTCAATAGCTGCCAAATTGGAAGGTCAGTGAACGCCTTTATGGCAACAGCCTGGCATGTCAGAATAGACTGCCAAGTGTTTCCTGTTTGCCAAGTGCGGAGCCTACCAGTTTTAAACACAACTGGACACCAGGCTAGGGTTTTCTTCCAAAACTAACTTCTTCATTCACAGCCGACACAGCAGATGACAGATAGCAGATTGCTAATGAATTTTAAAATTCACCATGGGCTAAGAACATAAAATGGTTTTCATTCCCATCCCCAGGAAATGCAGGAATGCAGGAAAAGTAATTGCTTGTATTGGGTGTGCTAAACTTTTATTCAAGACCTGCATATAAAGTGCACAGCTATCTGAGACTTGAGCAGACAATGGAGTCTGGATAGACACAGCTCATACTGGCCTTTGCACTCTGCTAGTTAGGGTACACAGGTATGGGAGAGGAGAGTGGGCCCATAAAAATATCTGTGGATATCAGTGATTTGAAGTGGGAGGGGTCTCGTGCTCATTCACCATTTCAGAAATGTCATCCAGTGTGCGCCCCTTCATCTCATCCAGATCGCTTTTGATGGCCGATACCCTCTCCAGCTCCTCCTGGGTGTCGCTGTACCCAGAGATCCCCTTCTTTGCTTCAATGGATTGCTGCAGACAACAAAAAAGTTGTGGCAATACAGAGAAAGCAGTCAGAAGCTGATGAATGACTACATCTCCAGGTGATGGAAACTTCCCGCCACTCTTGCATTAATTACGTCATAACCAGATGAAGTGTAATCCAGAAATCCCTGGGGTCTTAAAGAAACTAATTTACCCGCTATCGATCCAAGCCATGCAGTAGCAACAATGCCAGTGAGTGTTACAAACGTTTTCCCACCATAGTAAAAAAGTAAAAAATGCCCTTCGCAAAGTGGCACTTCAATGCTTATATATCTTTTAAAGGGGACATTATAACAACAGATACCCCTAGATCACTGACAGGGGTGCAAATTTGTGGTTGTATCCATTTACAAACATGAACTTCATCCGCATGTTGCCTCCATTCTGGGGCAGCACCTAACCACCAACCTCTACTGAGGCAGACTCAAACTGGCCCATATCAGCCAGGATCTCCATTGCTTGGCCCTGAGACTTCAGATCCATACCATCTTGGTAATCAGCTAAGAAAATAAATAATCTTAACAAAAGACTCCAGTGAGGGTGGGTAAAAGCATTGTGCATGGGATTGATTGACATTGAAACAGCATCAAATTAGTTACCACCTTTTAGTGGGAGGAGCTACTGTGACAGGCAGGCGGCTTTGTGGGGGTCACAGAGGGAAACATGAGGCTCAAAGGGTGACAACCTGCCACACGCCGACATTCTTGGATCAAAAGCCATGCCAAAATCAGATGCAGGCGGCAGATGCAGGCGTCGCAAATAGCAGCGCCGCAGCCTTCCTGCGTCAGACAGAGTTATCAGCAAGTCAGGAGCTGGACGGGTTAAGAGGTGTGAAACCGATTCTGGGAAGGTTGTGTCATTTCGGCGTTAGCAGGGGAAGGGGGCTGTTCCCAGCGGGGAATGTAGTGAGGAGAGGCCGAGCGTGCGTCTGTGCGTTTCTGGTTACCAGCTGCTCCTGGATGGCTTCGTGCCGCTGCTTCAGGATCTCTTCTGTCCTCTGCAGGACACCGTACTCCGCTCTCAGCTCTGCGATCTCCTGCCGCTTCTTCTTGAAAACGGTGCCCTTGCTGCGTAGTTTCCCCACAAACCGTTTGAACTGCGAGGGTCCGAAACAAACAGATTCAGTTAGTCTTATTCCTACCTTGATTCCTCCCCGTAGGCCAGTTTTTTTAGCTGCTGGACCAGAGAGCCGCTCCAAATTGTTTTCCATGGGCCACCTAGACCCCCAAAACTGTTAACAAAACTTAGAGGCATGGAGACATAGAGCCTTGAAATTACAGAGCGCCTGGCTGCTTTTAAACCCAACACAAAGCCATTCGAGTCAACCCTGATCTTTATTCATCTGTAACAAGCAAAATGACTGACAATAAACCAGTACAAGGGGTGGCCTAGTCAGGAAACGAAAGCCAATTTGAGGAGCCACTCCTCTACAGACAGAGAGAGATGTATATATTTTTTTATAGATATACATTATTTGATGTTCATCTATACTGAACAGTTATATGCTTTGACAACAGCAATGTAAATTGATCTCATGCTAATAAAGCAAGTTGAATTGAACTGAGAAGCGAGGGCGAGAGAGAGAGACAGAGAGAGACAGAAAGAGAGGTGCTAGGATACATGAAACGCACTCGGAGGGAAACAAACCATTGAGTGATGGGGAGGTAGAGGTCGAGGTGCCCTAGGGACGTCTCTTTCGTCCGTGAGAGAAATCCTAGCCTTCTCTATGGCCCTCCCCCCAGGCATGGAGCCAAGAGGAAAACAAACATCTCCATAAGGAAAACCCACCAATGGCCTTTACCTTGCCTTTTCACATGCCCGTGCCAGGCTTCTCCACAGCGGACTGCTATAAATGCCTGCAGGTGGGAAAGAAACCCCACGGAAATGTGCTCCATGCCCCCCGGGAGAACGCATGGCCTGAGCAGGAGAGTTTATGGTTCGAGTATTTCGGGACCTCAAGGGCAGATCAGCTATGGGGGGGTTTAGCAGGGCAGAATAAGGCTGCATAGTGTTCTCCTGCCAACTAAACCTACAAAACAAATTGGGTCTTGTTTAAATGTGTCACCTGTGGTTAACACAGTTTGGACCCTGGTTTGACCGTTATTATCTGGTGTATGAGCCTATGGAAATGTCCTAAATAGCTTTGAAGCACCGTGTAAGCTGAAATTTATATACCAGTTATGAATTGCCCTGACTACAGGAAAAAGTCAAGTTCTCCTGACTTGGAAAAAGTTTTGCTGAATCTTTGGACCACTTTTATATAAATGTTTTAATTAAATTATGTAATTACTAATAATTAATTAATGTTTGCAGGCCAATATGCTACTACTCTACACTGAACAGGAACAGGAGACACCGCAGCAGTCTTTGCAAAATGACCGGGTGTACTGCATTATGTGGGCCCCTTACCCGAAACAAGAAAAATGACCGGGTGTACAACATTATGTAGGCCCCTAACCCGAAACAGGCAAAATAACTGGGTGTACTGCATTATGTGGGCCCCTATCCCGAAACAAGCAAAATGACCAGGTGTACTACATTATGTGGGGTCCCAAACCCGAGAAACAAAATGACCGGGTGAACTACCTTACGTGGGCCCCTAACCCGAGACAAGCAAAATAACAGGGCGTACTACACTATGCGTGGCCCCAAACCCGAGAGGAGCAAAATAACAGGGCGTATTACACTATGCGTGGCCCCAAACCCGAGACAAGCAAAATAACTACATTATGCGTCCTACATGATGTGGGGTCCCAAACCTGAGACGAGCAAAATAACTGGGCGTCCTACATTATGTGGGCCCCAAACCCGAGAGGAGCTTATTCACAGCTTATTCTGCATGGATGAACTTGCTGTGCGGCACATGCTATTCGTTGCTGACAAAATGGAAAATATTTCTGATAAGCCGGACCCTCGCCACGGTAACTGAGTTCAGTGACCGAGTTCTCGGGGTGGAAACAAGCATAGTGTTCAAATAAGACAAAAATAAGATAAATCCACAGAGCGTTTCCATCTCTGCTGCCGCGCACCCATAAATGGGCACTGCCCCTCGCCAGAGCTCAGGTTTAAACATCCTGCAAAACTTTGTTTTCAGCCATCCATCACTTGGCACACGGGTTTCTAAGTTTGGATGAGCTTTAGACAGAGGTGACTATTATCCACAGACACTGATAAAAATCGCCCCAGAGAACGGGGTGTGCTAATTCAGACGTGAAGTTACTCTGCCCCCTTCTCAGCGCAAGGGAGGGCGGTGCACAGGATAACTGCTCGTAAAACGCACAGCTAGTTCAGCGGATGGTGATACCGCCGTCACTGGCCCAACTAGGGCCGTGTTTGGAAATGTGCTGCTCTGAATTCTCCTCTGACCCAGGTGTGATTTCTCAGTCTTTTTATCATCAGCCTTGCATCACACAGGTTTACAAAGAAACATGCCAAGTAATACGACACTGGATGGCACTTTATAGATAAAATGTTATCTCTGCTATAGCTTGAGGGGCCCATTTGGTTAATGGGTCATTGTGCTGCCAGGATTTAAAACTCAAATCATGCAACAAATGTATGATATGTACATGTATATATATTATGATTCATTAGAGATAATGCTTTTCTTGTGAGAGAATGCCATTTAAATACACTTAGCAAGGGAGTCCCACTGTGCTGTGATGGGGATATATTTAGCAGGCAGTTTACAGCTCGAGCAAAATGAAAACATTTTTGTCTATTTGAATGATGCTGCCCATTAATGTGGTCTTCAGTGCTTTATTTTTAGCAGAGCTTGGGAATGCTGTAGAGTTCAGGGAAAGAATGAATGAGAACCAAAATTTGATTCTCTCCATGTTTATTTATTGATGTTCATAAACCAGGCGCAACTAAAAATCACTCACGGCCACTGCACACCTAATTAAAAAAATGGAGGTGATTCAGATGTGACTGAAATCGGTTGCTCAGTGACCAATCAATTTCTCAAGTCTAATTAAAATGGATTTATACGGCTATTTCTAAGTTAAACGATAAGTAGACAATTGACTTACTAATCATCTCATGCAAGATTATAGCGAGATAAATGTAATTACCCAGCGGCCACTCTTGATAACCTTGGCGAGTGTTCAGTGGTGTGTGTTAAGTTCAGTGTTAAGCGGTGTGGGGGATACCTCGTCCCCACGGATGACCTCGCCTCCGTCCAGGTCCCGAAGCTGACTGCCCTTCTGGGTCAGCTCCCTCTCAGCCGCTGCCAGCTCCTCGCGCGCCTCCTGCAGCTCCTCTGCCTTGGCCTCCTTCTTGCGGGCGATAATGGAGGCCTGCAGAAGTCAAACAGACCTACAGATCAGCCAGAGACACTGGAGAGCAGAGGAGACTTTAGACTATGTTCCAAACACAAATAAAGCCTGTATATATTTGCCGATACACATGCTTAATTAGATAAAATATTTTATTAAAGAGACGCCGTAGTCAGTATCTCTAATCATACTGTAGACACGCTGTTCTTTAATTCTTGACTCCCATATTTTAAATACGTATTTGCTTTACATCATCACAAAAACAACGCATGCATCTGCTTATGAACCTTTCTCACATCAGGTCTAAATTTGGAATCAGCTTTAGAACTGCGTGCCACTTTTTCGTCTTATATGGTGCTGTAAAAAACGCTTACGAAGAGATACGGAACCTCCCTGGATAAAAAAAAAAAAAAAAAAAAAAAAATGGAACTTTGGCCATTAGCCACAGATAGCCACTGATCCCGGTCTCAATGTTCACCTGGGTCACAGAAGGGCTTGCCACACACTGCTGGGTCAGAGGCAGTTCAAGAGATAAAGCTCAGATAAAGTCCATGCACGAGCTGTGATGATCATCCACACTTAGCCCTTCGACAACATAGAGAATCACAACGACAGCAAGGGACTCAACCAAACTCCAGATTAATCTTTTCTTCGCCTCTCAATACCGAGTACATAACTATGAATTTGAATAACTTAATTAACTCTAACTAGGCTCAAATCAAACTATTAGGTTGGGTAGGTTCAAAGCTTAAAGAGAAATGTGTTAACGTTGTGTTGAGCCAGGTCATGTAATTTATTACGTTTTATATTTTAATGTGGAATCTTCAATCATTTTTGTATTTTCTCCCCAATTCAAGATCGGCAACTGTGCAAATGCCTCTCGGCTTCTCGCCATGAATCCCGGCACCACAGGGAGGGTGAGAAAGTAACACTAGTCTCTTCCAATCCTAGATGCCTTCGAGCCACCCATCTCTTTTCTACTGTAGGCAACAAAGCCTGCATGAGAAGTTCAGCACTGAATGGAGGAGAGGCACGAAGCTCTCAATTTCAATGGAAATTGTGACCAATCCTGTAGAAAACGCTCATTAGCATCCAGCCGATTTTAGCCACCCCAGCCAGGGTGGTGTCTTCCAATTGGACTCCGCCACAGTGTTCTCCCAGTCACAATTGGCAAATGACGTGAACTGGATTTGGAACCAGCGGCTCCGCTTGGGCGAACACCTTTACCCACTGAGCCGCTCAAAGTGTTAGGGCTTGTGACACAGCATTCCTGACACAACAGAGCTAACCATAGCAACCGTATGTGGTTTTTTTCATAACCTACTAATTCCTGGATAGAATGATTGTCTCGCTAAGAAACACATTTTCAGAATAAGCATCTTGAATAAGAATAAGCATCTTGAAGCAAAACAGACTCCTAACAGAAGGCAAACCCCTGCTTCTGCTGATCTATCAGAGATATCTGGGGTCAGTGATATCTGGCAGCAGAATTCTTCGACACGAAGGCCTTGAAATGTCTTTTTTATCTCTTTAACCTATACCAGGAGCAAACTAATTCCAAGCTTACAAACATCATGCCACATTAAGCGTGAAGACTAAAAGATTTTAACTGAGAGGAAAGCCACCTGTCGTCTGAAGAGTGAGAGTTTATTGTCCACAATAGTGAAAATGTTTTTAACTGAGAGGAAAGCCACCTGTTGTCTGAAGAGTGAGAGTTTATTGTCCACAATAGTGAAAATGGTTTTAACTGAGAGTAAAGCCACCTGTTGTCTGAAGAGTGAGAGTTTATTGTCCATGGGATCGCTTCGCATCATCCTTTTCTCCGTCAGTTGGTTGATCTCCCTGTTGACTTCACGGATCTAGACAAGGACAAAAAATACAAAAAGGAAAGAATATCAATTATATCACTTGTTCTCAAATAAGTCGTTCTAGACACAAATGAAAAAGTCCTAATTACAGCTTTAATTATATATATCTTTTTAAAACAATAACTAATACAATTGAATTTCCCCACCTCTCTCTATGAAAAAACTTCCCTGAACGCTGAAGATGCATGGTCTTTGTCATAGTAGCCTGAATCCAGGCGTCTGATAAAGAGAGGACACAGCACAGCGCTATGCTGCTGCGACAGATAGGTATTTGATAAAGACAGGACGTATCGCAGCGGTAAGCTAAAGCAGCAGACAGGCATTTGATAAAGAGACTGTGATGCTCATTATAACCCTATACCATTGCTAGAGGGGCCCTCTCCTTGTGTGGTAACAAACAGAATACACATAAGCTGATGTTAATGGCTAGACCGGTCAGCCTGGCCAGCTCTGGGTTTCAGTGGGGGGTCTTTGACAACTGAGCAAAGGACTACTACTCACACAACTCTCCTTTATCTCCATCACACGCCTGCAAAAAAACAGGCGTTCTAAAGCACCCTGGGGATCTTAACAGTTTCACTATCTCACAATCCAATCACTAGGTAATAGCAGCCGTGTCACAATGACCAATAGATCCCCTTCAGTATCAATTCTCGAAATGACAGGGTACAACGGACATTCTAGGTCCTTATATGTAGCCAGAATTAGGGAGGCCTGTTAACATGTGACCACAAACGTGTAAATGATTTGTACATTTTTCAACTAGATAAGATCGAAATTTGTGGAGATCTATCTCTGAATCTCCTTCAAAATGAAGAACGGTATATGTTATATGTTTTTTAAACATTGAAAAACAATGAAAGGACAAATTCATATACATTTCTAAAAGTATATTCAACCCTTGAAGCTACAAAGTTACAAAGTTATGTAGCTCAGAAGTCGACTTGGATTTAATTACACGTATAGACGTATCAGAATCAAAGCACCTTCCATGTTATATCTGTAAACAGATGGAAGTCCGTGGGAGTTATTAACATGAACACGAAGTATATGCAAATATGGCGTGCTTTCTGCAATACGCCTACGTGTAATACTGAATCTCATCGGCGGGGCGTCAGGGAGCCTCATTTAATCTTTGTCAATTTAAATATCCCCATGTCGTATCTCGGCTTACACAGATGTGATCCCACAACAAGCTAGGATCACAGTTTAACGGCAGCTTGTTAACGGGCCGCACTGATTGGCTGACCTTGTCCTCCAGCTCTCCCAGCTCGGCCTGTCCCATGGCCGGCTCGGACACCACCTTCTGCAGGTACTGCACCGCGCGCCGTCGGCTCTCCAGCTCTTTGGGCAGCTTGTCGGACACCATGTAAGCGTTGAATTTGACCTCCTCCTCCAGCCTCTTCATCAAGCCTGAAAGAGTTCAGGGGCAACAGAGGTCGAACACGGCACGCTTGAAGGCTTTGCCACACCTTTGATGAGTACAACACAATCAAAAAGCTGGGCTCAGTGTAGCTTCGCGAGGCCCGGGCACCTGTTCATTTCAATAATGCTGATGCTGGTTCAGAAGCGCGGTGGCAACCATGATTAACCCGTAAAAGTCCGGAAAGCATACCAAGCCATTCCTGGACACAGGAGGAGTTCCCTAACCTGGGCCCAATGCACGGCTGCTTGACTCAAATTCTGCGTAATCAGCAGGTGACCATGGCGACCTGCCGTCTACTCACTCTCGGGCTTGGCATCAGCAGCAGCTTGCCGCAGGTCTTTCAGTTGCAGCTGGCACCTCTGCAGCCGCTGCTCAGCTTGGAACAGCTGTACACACACGCACGCACAAAATCAATAATCGTTTCCATTTCCATTTAGTTTCTGGTTTATCTATGCATTTTTTTTTTTTTTTTTAAACAAAATTGGTACAAATAAAAATGACATTAACCACATAGGAATCATACTGTTTATGCGTTATTACATCACAGGAGCAACGCTGCTAAACATGACTCATTTTGGCTCCTTTCGGTTGAATCTAGACTACCATGCTTGACAACAACAACAGCTTGAGTTTTCATGTCCAACTGGATCTGACATTGGCCTCTAGTACAATACATCAGAGAATTTTCTGCCATTATGTGTTTTCGTTATTCTATTAGACAGGACACGCAAGGCGTAGCAGATCAAATGAAAAATACGCCTTTGTTGTAAATCAAAAGGACTCCACCAGAGTCTAAGTGAGTCCGTTTTTTGATGTAGTTGAGGCCGATTGTGCTCTAAAACTGGACAAAGCCAGCACAGACCCTAATTACAACTAACTCTCGGTACCTGGTTCTTCTGCTCCTGCTTTTGATGTGCAAGAGACTCCTCCCTCTCATTCTCCATCCGAAGCTGCCTGGCCAGCTCCAGCATGCGCTGGTGGTTGGACACCGACTCCACCTGGTGGGCAAAGACACACTCGCGGGACTGTGACATCTTCCGCAAACCTAGATTGGGTTTCCCCCGGGGGTATTTAAGCGCAACCGTGCCCAGCGTCTGGTTTCTGCTCCCGACACCACGACCCAGCCAGATGCACTCAATCATCACTTCATTAAAACTCCTCAACAGCGTCTTGTCATCAGTTTAAAGCCTCGACGCGACCTTTTTAACGCAGGCAAACACGCCGGACATCTCGGAGGTCACGTGTTCATTCTTTGGCTAGAGCCTGACAGTGCCCGGCATTCTGGCACAGTGTCGGCTTTCCAGCCATCGGGGTCTTACTCTCTTCTTCAGGCGCTCCACTCGCTTGATCAGCTGGTCCTTTTCCTCTTCCATTGCCCCGATGTCCTGAAGGCAGGGAAGTTAGGCAGAGAATAGCCTTAAGTGACATTAACCAAGAGCATTAGCAGAGCTAGTGTTCAGTGCTATAGATAGCGCACTCTCCGTGTTCCAAGTAGTATCAATAAAACATGTGTGTAAACTGCTGATAAGAAACAGTTTCATTTAACATACCGTGTTCCATTTTTTTTTTTAAACTTCGGAAATTATGGAGACTGAAATACCAGATATTAATATGTTATAATTTACAGAGATCGCAGACTTTACTTAAAAAACTGCAAACTGCAAACAGAAATAATTGAAATAGTGAAAAGCCACTGGGTGGTGGAGCAGTCTCTCAGCATTGTCCACTAGACTGAGACACACAGAGAGCGTCCTCATACCCGGCGGATCTCGGCTGTGGAGAAGCCAGAACTCCTTAGCTGTTCACACTCCTTGTGGAAGCTCTTGAATCCTTCCACAAGCTCTTCATACTGAGAAAGGAGAGATTAACGGTCATAACAACAGCGAATAACCCAGTATTTAAACGGCTACTGTCTGAACTCAAATTCCATTCTAAACCAATACCCCTCACTCATCTGGTGGTAGGTTTCAGTAAGCGACTTGTCCCTCACTCACCTGGTGGTAGGTGTCAGTAAGATATTTAACCCTCACTCACCTGGTGGTAGGTGTGAGTAAGTGACTTGTCCCTCACTCACCTGGTGGTAGGTATCAGTAAGCGACTTGTCCCTCACTCACCTGGTGGAAGGTGTGAGTAAGTGACTTGTCCCTCACTTACCTGGTGGTAGGTATGAGTAAGTGACTTGTCCCTCACTCACCTGGTGGTAGGTATGAGTAAGTGACTTGTCCCTCACTCACCTGGTGGTAGGTGTCAGTTAGCTACTACCCTTCACTCACCTGGTGGTAGGTGTAGGAAAGCTATTTGCCTCAATCACCTGATGGTAGGTGTCAGCGATTATGTCGTCCTGCAGGAACTCAGCAGGGACTTCCAACTTCATGAGGAAGCGGGCCAAGTACGCCCTCTTCTTTAGCTCTGCGATCCGCATCAGAAGCCAGTGCAGGATGGGGTGGATCACCGGCTTGCTGCCAACCACCAGGCCTTGTCGAAAAACACTCCTGTAGACAGAGCAACCAGACTGTAGACAGAGAGCAGGCACATTCTGCACTGAGCACACAGTTTAATTTACATAATGTGCATAATCTTATCAGACAAATTAAGCAATTTGTACTACTGGTTAAGGAACTGGATTTGTGACTCAAAGGCTGCAAATTAACATTGTAGGTGAGCAACTATTTTGTTGCCTTAAGCAACGGCCTCAGTAAATACCCAGCTGTATAAATAGGCAGAATGAGCAAATAAGTAAAATATAAATAATATTAATGAATAAACTTTATCTTGCAAAGATTAGAAATGGCCGAGACTTGCGTGATTTACTGGAAGAGGAATGTATTGGGGACCATCTCTACAATAAAACTTAATATCAGCCATGAAGAGCAGCATACAGATCAGTCTGACTCACGCTTCGGACACATTCCCAGGCGGTTTGTACTTCAGCATTCCCAGCAGGGAAAATGTCCTCTTGGCGGTCTGCTCAGGCATCTCTTCTCGGATATCAATGGCTTGCTGCAAGCGTTAGATGTGATAGTGAAATTCAAACAAAAAATGGTTTTCCATGGATGAAAACACACATTTTCACAAACAATAAAACAAGAATACTTCATAAACTGTGGTAAACATTGTTAAATTGTGCTGAAAATTGTTAAACTGTGCTAAAAAAATCTATCCTCAATAGTGGAACGTTTGCAATTGACTCTTGCACTAATCCGAAGTGAATGGCCTCTAAATGGTAGCTTTGACCTGACTGCTTTGTTTATACTCACGATTTTCGTGATGTCGTTTGCTACTAGACTTAAATGGCAATCAATACATGGTATAATGAGTTAGTACGTAATTAAAAAAATCAAAATAACATGTCATCAATAAGAATCAATAGTAAAACTGTGCTAAAATCACTCAAAATTAGGTTTTAAAAATACATGTGTCTCAGTTAAAGTATTCAACAGCCGCACGCAAACCTTGGGGTCAATCTCGGCCAGGACATCGTTGAGAATCTGCAGGAGCTGCATTGGCTCAAGAGAATCAAACGTTATAAGGTTGAAGTTTTTCTTGAAGGGGTCTTTATTGAGCTGCTCCACAATGAATTTAATTTGCTCGCTCATCTTGGATAAAAACTAGAAAAAAGAGAAAATTAAGCATTACTTGTCAGAATATCTACTTCTAGTCAATCAGCTATAGGCAATGTGTTATTTATAGATATATAAAAAAAAAAAAAAAAGATGAGTAACGAAATATATTCTAATAAATTGCCGAGCCGCTTTATACGTATCTAACGAAAATTATAGAGGAGCCAACCTAGCTGGCGAGATAGCTAACTAAACCGAATACGATTTTTGGATACACACATCTTCCAGAAGCAGACTGCACTGCTTTCAAATATATATTAACTGGAATAGTCTATCTTGGTACCTATATTGATTTTCCATTGAAGACAAGAGACGTGATCTAATCACGATATAACAGTAAAGGGCTTGCTATCCAGCTCGCACATTTCTAAAGTCCAGACAGCTCAGTTTTCTATTTTCATGCAGCCAGATAGCTTACTGCACGTACTGCAAACAAAAACGATACACTTACTCTGTTCCCCCACGATAATTATTTATATACAGATAGATCAAAGATGGAAATTTGCCACTGTTTTCTGGAATAACACGTCCTGGAAACCATAAATAGCGTCAGTCGGTTGCTAACAGGAAGAAGGAGAGTTACCACTTCCCGTGATAGCCGGAAAAAAAACTCTTTAAAGACTACAGTAGTGAAGGATTTATTTTTTGTACACAAAGATAATTGAACTAGGCATTAAATAATAAGTAAAAACACAACAACAATGACGATAACAATGATAACAATTAAGAATAATTTAATTCGTATGTTATTGTTATACATACATACGTAAATACTCACATTGTTAATTGTTTAGTGTAATGTTAGTTATCCGCTTTTCTTTATGCTACTCTAAATTGTAACTATTTTAAAAAACTATTCTAAATTGTAATCTATTTAAAAAAGACAAAAGTGTGACCCACACCACAGTGAGATTTTTGTTGGCCTAAAAGTTGAAAGGTTTATGGCTTTTATATGGCATGTTATATATTATAAATGCTGCTAAGGTGGTATTTTAAGAATGACGAGACGAAGGTCTTATAAATACGTTTTTTTTTAATGTCAAATTTAACTCAAATGTAATAAATTAATCTAGCTCTAATGTGTTGTTATTTTATAAAATTATTTAGCCTGTTTTAATACCGCGTTCGAATACTGATAAATGTTGAAGAAACTGCTATAACCTTTATATAACTACTTCGCTATCTTTTTGATTAGATTTCGAACACATATTGGGCTAATTGGCTAGTTATTCCTCTTGAACGCTAGGTGGCGATAAACTCCTACAGTTGGCATCGTTAATTAGTTTCAAGTTAAGGTCTCTTACAAAAAAAGTCCTGTAGGAATTTTATGGAGGAATCCTGCGGCAAACCCTTCAGGATTTTCGGATCATTTTCCCTGTAGGATTTCCTGCAGACAATTTCTGCAGGACGCCTACAATGCCCACAGTACTCATAAGGTTCCTGCATGACACCTTCACAATTCCTGCACATCAAAAGGATTTCCCTTTTTTGTAAGGGACATAATATTCGCAATGAAAACAGTAACAAAGTGCATGACGTACATTTTTAAAATTAATTTAAATTAATTTTTTAAATAAATTTTTCTCTTTCGTCAACATGCATTTGTGTAGCAACTCAGAACGCTGCCGTGTTTACTGGTAGACAAAATATTAAATAGTCTTCGGTTTAAAGACCATCTTTAGGACGGAGAAATAAACGTTACTTTCAAAACAATAAACATGAATAAAAAACAATAAATATCTACTAAAAATACTACTATACTTGAGTACATTATTTTACAGCACACATACGTATTTATGGTTAATAAATTGGCTAACATATGTCATTATTTACTCAATTGTTCGTTCGAAATACGTATTTTGTGTTGACACATGCAAGGCATCACACATTCTACTATATTGTAGCAAAACACTTAATTATAAAATGATGTCCGCACACTGTATTACAGGAATTCTTTCCCTATGGCTATTCGAGATTTGTGTCTGTTTCTCCTGTTTTCATTAACTGAAAAGACTGAACAAAAATATGTATTACCAAGACAAACGATAAGCAATCAAACACATTTAAAAAATAAATAAAAAAGATAGTGTGAACCGTCCTGAATAGAGACGATGGGCAATGGGGAATTTTAAAAACTGTTTTCTTTTTCTTTATTTGCGGATAAAGGGGTGGTAAGAAAGGTGCTATGTCCTGTCTCTTTAAGTTCAACAACCGAATGAAGCCACTGTCAATCATATCCAGTGTAGTCCCTCCCTTTCCTGCAGCAACTCATTAGAGCACAAGAGTGAAATGGGGAGAACACTGAAGATCAACGGCAAGGAAGCGAGGAAATCTGGATAAAAATGCATGCGGACATTTAATTTAAAAACATGGGATAACGAGGCGAAAACAACAACCAATTTTCCCTGGAACAACAGCAGGAACGGGAATTACGCGCATCGCTGATTACAGGGAATTATTCTGTTTTTATCCTCCTATTCTATTTTCTTGGACGGCACAATAGAGGTTGAAACCGCTATAGCTGATAATGGAAAATGATGCACCGCGATGATTGAAGATCATCAGTGATTGTGGAATAAACAAAAGAAAGACATCGGTCCACTTATTCTGTGCATTGGGAGTTTTCTACCTGGACCCTCGCACCAGGAGGCAGATGTTCACACATCATCCTCTGGGATTTTTCTTCCTATTAATTCTAGAGGCTGATTGAGAATAACACAGGAATGGAGAATGCACTGTGTTATTTTGTTTAGATTCTAAAATGTACACCGATAAACTGTTTGAAATGTTAATCTAATAATGTTTTGTTGTCAAATTGAAACATAGATAATTAAAGGATGAATCGGGGAATTTAAAATGCACTGAAAAGCCAAAAGACAATTTGTAGCTAGTCTGTATATATAATTTACTAAGATAGTAATTTGGCTGCTTTAGTTGTAGCTAAACATTCTGCGGACAAATTTGAGGGAATTAAGTGCTGTCATAAGATTAACTTTGGAGGAAGTACACTTGCTCCGTCCACCATGGTAGAAGCCGTTGGTTTTGTAGAAGCTTGGAAAGCACAATTTCCAGAATCCGACCCACCCAAAATGGAGTTAAATTCAGTGGGGGACATTGAGCAAGAACTAGAAAAATGCAAGGCATCCATCCGGAGGCTGGAGATGGAGGTGAACAAGGAGCGCTTCCAGATGATTTACCTACAGACGCTGTTGGCCAAAGAAAGGAAGAGTTATGATCGGCATAGGTGGGGCTTTAGGAGGGTATCTCAGATGAACCAGGGGGACCAGACTCCCGGTTCTGATGGCCAGCTGCCGCAAGCGCCGGAGAAAGGGGAGGTGGACCGGAGTAGGTTCCACCCTGCTGTAGAGGAGAAACCCAGGCCCAGGCCTCCACCTCCCAGGAAACTGTCCTCCCACAGTGAAGACCTGGATCCCCCACATTCCATGGAGATGCTCCAGGGGGAAGCGGAGGAGACGGACAGGTGCAGGTATTACGGTGAGGCTGAGGGGGATGGACTGTCGCCGTCCAAGCAGAGGAGTGGAGCCTCCTCTCGCAGGCCCGGTGTAGTCCCTGTACCTCAAGACAAGGCAACGCCTTCGGATTCAACCCTGAAAGATAAGCCCGGTATGGGTTGCACAGTGGCAGCACTGAGGTCCAACTTTGAGCGGATCAAAAGAGCCAACTCGCACTCGTCAGGGGACAGCAAGAGTTCCTCCGTGGTCGGGGAGAAGGCCTTCTATGTTAACGTGGAGTACCACCATGAGAAAGGGTTGGTGAAGGTCAACGACAGGGAAGTCTCTGACAAGATCAGCAGCCTAGGCAGCCAGGCCATGCAGATGGAGCGCAAGAGGTCACTGCATTCCCTGCCCGGGAATTTAGCTGCCGGCTTGGGGGAGTACCGGAAGATCGTCTACCGGGGCAGGTCAGCAGAGAGCTGTGGCTACGACGCAGAGTATGAGGACGCCGAGTTGAACCAGCGCTTCCTCCGGGACAACCTGATCAGAACGAATGGGGGCAGGCAGGACCGCCAGCATCAGCAGCCCTGGCAGCAGCCCGACTTCCAGCCTTATACCAGCGTCTATGTTGGGGGGATGATGGGTGAAGGGGACGGGCGGCTCGTGGGTGAGAGGGACCGCAGCGTGGACGACAGGCACCTGACATGGCCAAGGCGCTCGTACTCGCCGGGAAGCTTCGAGGACGTGGGTGGCGGCTACACGCCGGACTGCAGCTCCAACGAGAACCTAACGTCCAGCGAGGAGGACTTCTCATCCGGCCAGTCCAGCCACGTGTCCCCCAGCCCCACCACCTACCGCATGTTCAGAGAGAAGAGTCGCTCGCCCTCTCAGAACTCCCAGCAGTCCTTCGACAGCAGCAGCCCCCCAACCCCTCAGTCCCAGAAGCGCCATAAACAGCAGGTGGTGGTGTCTGAGGCTACCATCGTGGGCGTCAGGAAAACTGGGCAGATCTGGCCCAATGGAGGTGACTCTACTCCATCCAGCAGGGCTTCACATGACAACAGTTTCCATGGAGAGCTGGGTAAGTGGATGCTCCCAGTTTGCTCCCAGATGCTTCCCATTTAGTTTTTCTATTGTTATGCTGGTTTTATGAGTCATAACTTATTTGAGTATAAGAGGTAGTTAAACATAATGAAAAGGAAAATAAAGCCACACTCACTGTTTGGATGGAGGAGAACTTCCTGTACTCGTTTTTTCACAGATGCTTTCTTGTTTGTCTGTCAGTTTGTTAATGTGCTGCTCTGCAGAACAAAGAGTGAAGTGCTATGTTTTGGAGATGTGCAGCTAAGGAGACAGCCTCTTTTAGGGTACAATAAACACCAGTAATTTCTTTTGGCATTTTTGCGTCAATGTTTCAAACCACTACAGAACTACAGAGTCTGTATGTTGTAGACTTTGTAAGAAATTCTCTACAATAGTCTGTCAGCATTTTTTTCAAAGGGATACATTTGTTTGCCCCCCCACATTTTCGCTCTGAACGCACAACTGGAGATGCTGTGTTTTAGACAGAAAATCCCCTGCAGCAATCCAGTTACTCGTCCACTCTATACACACACAGGGTGTATTTGTGTCAGCGTGGATCAGTGTTGTCCTTCCCGACGAGAGGTAATTAACTTAAAGGCCTTGTGTAGCATGATGGGGGGGTGGAGTCGGGGCAAGGAGGGGCTTGACAAAGGAAGACAGGGGGTTCTAAATTGGGTCACATGGCTTCCAACCAGAATTTCAGGCCCCGGCGCTTCCTGTTGTTTGGTACAAACACGTTAAAAGAATCCTTCAACCCGAGTATTGGTCTTAACTATTCTTATATGAGATGGGCGGTTAAGTTGACATGGCCGTAGTGTGTGTGTGTTTGTGTTTTTTCACCTTTGCAGCTATTAATAACAAAACAATGAATAATTATGTGGACATGTCTAATTCATTATACTCCTGAAAAGGAAGTGCTACCCCAGAGACCTGAACAGGAATTTTAAAAGCAGGGTTTGGGAATATGCTGGCAGACAGATTGGCTGAGTCACTGTGAAATGTTTCTAAACTTTATGCTCCTTGGAAAACAGAAGTACACTTGTTTTAAGCTATGGTATCCTTGCCGCATTGCCAACACTGGAGTGTTAGTGGAAGTGGCACTGTTCTGCAGTCACAGCTGCAGAGTTCTGCACCTCACCCTGGTGGGAATGGAGCGGACTTTGTTTGGCGGACACCTTGCTTGGTGCATTAGTTGATCCTTGCTGTGGAATGAAGGGAGGCAACCCTTTCTGTTTACACTGTTCTGTCAAAGGCGGGCCGGCACCTGTTACCCTACTGCTTACTGTGCCATCCAGGGCAGTCTCCATCTCGTCCCGCTAGAGCTCGGGGTAACAGCTCCCATTTCAAAAGACATCGCTGTAACAAAATACAAGAGCATCTGTCAGTGAGCTTCAGACATTGTAATTGCACGAGCGTTGGACAGCGACAACATGTTGGTAGATATGAGATAAACACACAATGTAATACTAATTCGGTAAGCGTACCTGTATTTCACTGGACAATTCGGAGTCTTAATGGCTATCACCTGTTGTTAACCTGGGGCCGGTGACAGACTGATCAGCTCCGCCCTACCTGCTATGGTGTTTCACCAGTCTGTATACTGAGGCGGGGGGAGAGGAAGAGCGTTTCACCAGTCTGTATACTGAGGCGGGGGGAGAGGGAGAGCGTTTCACCAGTCTGTATACCGAGGCGGGGGGAGAGGGAGAGCGTTTCACCAGTCTGTATACCACGGCAGGGCGAGAGGAAGAGCGTTTCACCAGTCTGTATACCACGGCAGGGCGAGAGGAAGAGCGTTTCGCCAGTCTGTATACCGCGGCAGGGCGAGAGGAAGAGCGTTTCGCCAGTCTGTATACCGTGGCAGGGCGAGAGGAAGAGCGTTTCACCAGTCTGTATACTGAGGCGGGGGGAGAGGGTGACCGTGTGCTTTGGCAGGCCTCTCTGTCCAGGACTGCAGGATCGCTTGGGGAGCACAGATGGACAGTGCCCCCCCCACCCAGAAAGCTCCAGGCTGTTGTGTGAGGCGAACACCAGGTGCAGGACCTCAGAATGGCTGCTAAGTTTATTTAGCGTTTATAGTGTTTTGTAGTGCTACTACAGCACCTATTAGACTAAACCATGCTGCGTTCCTCTGTTTAAAACATTTTATACTGGGGGGGTAATTATAAAATGAAATTATTTAAACAATCCGAACACACAGTGTTTTTGGATCAGTGTAATGTGCTATTCTTGTGTAAGCCGGTCCCGAACCAGTCATTTAAATTTGGTGGTCACCATACTACCATGCAAATATTTCCACCAATTTAGACATAGTGACTGAGGCTCAATGACAGTATAAGTGAAGTCAAAACCAGTGCTGATTTTTAATGGTTTGGATGTGTCTCATTCCGCTCATAATGATACTGGGGCCAGGGGGTGTATTAAATCAAATATTGACTGTAGCTGAAGATGGAGGTCCTGTGGAGGTGTGGCCTGGGGAGTGGAGTGAGTCAGCTGACCTCGCTTTTCGGAGAGTTACATTTATATTTACATTTGAGTAATTTAGCAGGCTCTCTCTTGTCCAGAGCGAAGTACCAAAGTGCCACCGTTTATGGGTTAATGTGCAATAAGAAGCTGAGCGATCTTGCCCTAATGACAATTGCTGTGATCAGGTATAAAGGCTAAAGCTGCAAAGAGATAACACAATATCGATAAACATGCTTAACTAACACCGAAGCATCATCATCTGTGTATAAAGATAGTAAGTAAACGAGACAAACATAACCTAATGTAAGCATCAATAATACAACATGTGTATCCACAGAACACAGTTCCGGGGCTGGGGGGTTTCGAGACGCGCGGTATTGGCGGGAAGAGGGTACGTTTTCAGTTTCCTCTTGAAGCCAGAACCTCGGATCGTCTTGACCTGTTTTGGTTCTGCTTCCTCCCAGTCGCTTGGGATTAGGAACAACACCACATGTTTCACGCACAAACAGCGTGTCCGTTTCATGGCTGCACCGTTTCCCTGCTTTACAAATACAAAGAAATGGGTCTCCATTATATTCAAAAAATCATTCTAAAATAGCCTGTAGTCTATGGGACAGGATTAGGATGGCAATTGACCAGCCATTTTAAAGCCACAATAATGAATGTTTGTATTACTGCTGAACATGCTTGCATTCAGTGAGGCTATTTAAAATAGCCTGTTGGCCATTGGGGATTTTTTGGTTTTTGGTTTCCTGGGAGAATTAAATCAGTCACACATCTATAATAAAATAAATCGAAGCAGGAACAAAAGAGTCGGTTCCAGCAAACATCTGGGAACATAAGTACACACCGCATCTGTGTGTCAGCATGCTATGGTAGGAGAGAATAAGCCTTCGTTGTATTTGTGCACTCAAAAGGGGGCAGGCGGCCATTACGCCAGACTGAAGGTAAAAATAAGAGTAAAAAGGCAGTGCTTTACACGATGGCCGAGCAGATCGGTATAAAAGCAGGAAGCCTCCATGCTGTGACTCAGAGTAGGGAGGTGGAAATCCCTGATCCAGTCAGACCCCACGGCGTCGCCTTTTTTTATGTCTTTCCACCCTAACCACACCCGACGTTGCTCACCTGCTTGGAAAATTGAAAGGCGAACAGGCACAGGGACTGCAGGCCCGGGAACGATCCGGTCAGCCAGCTATGTGGATTCCCACAATATCTAAAAGGAGACTTTGTTCGGTGGGTTCTGAAGCCGGATACTGTACCTCACACCTATTTTTATGTTTTTGGACACTGGAGTGGGACTCTAAGGGGTGTTACGCAGGCTGTATGCCAAACCCAAAAAGCCTGCTGACTATGATTAAACTCTGTTCAAAACCTTCCCCAATCTCTGGTGACCATGTTTAAGCTCCGTTCAAAATGCTGTGGTGACCGTGTTTAAGCTCTGTTCAAAACCTTCCCCACTCTGTGGTGACCATAATTAAACTCTGTTCAAAATCTTCTCCAATCTCTGGTGACCGTGTTTAAGCTCCGTTCGCAACTCTGTGGTGACCGTGTTTAAGCTCTGTTCAAAACCTTCCCCACTCTGTGGTGACCATGTTTAAGCTCTGTTCAAAACCTTCCCCAATCTCTGGTGACCGTGTTTAAGCTCTGTTCAAAACCGTCCCCACTCTGTGGTGACCATGTTTAAGCTCTGTTCAAAACCTTCCCCACTCTGTGGTGACCATGTTTAAGCTCTGTTCAAAACCTTCCCCAATCTCTGGTGACCATGTTTAAGCTCTGTTCAGAACCTTCCCCACTCTGTGGTGACCGTGTTTATGCTCTGTTTAAAGGAAGGAAGGGTAATGTTGGACATACAGTGACGGGGTCCACCCGAGTTTGACCGGAGAACATTGGTCAGTGTTTTATGAAAGAGGAAAATGGTCAGAAGGGGCTTGTGGATCTGACTCTGCCTAGCAGTTGGCTGTAGGAAGGCGCCGTGTTCCGGACTGCAGCCACAGTAGCACAGTGTTGTTCAGTGGGCACATTTGTCAGCGCCTGTGTAGGTGTGTGGGTGGGTGGGTGGCAGGACGGCTGGCGCTGGAAGCCCTGCCGGTCTTCCCCGTCAGGCAGGGAGAGATCGCTGCTCTGGAACCTTCTGTGGTGGCTTACGTGGCTGCCCGCGAAGAGCGAGGAAATGAGCACGACGGCAGCACCGGGGACGGGGCGTTGAGTCCTACCGTTTAAGATCGAGGGCCGAGGAGCGGCTGTTGCCACTTCTCTCAGTGCTGTAGCGCGCAAACTTTCAGGATCGATTGTTACGGGTGAGTTTTGAAGTCATGTGGCTGTGACTATGACACATGTTGACTATGCACAAGTTAGGATAAGCATTTCACAGATATTTTAAACTAGGGCTGGTAATTTAGGATAATAAGACATTAGACTATTCTATTGGGACAAATGTCTGAATAATCAACGTGTAATTAAAATATATTCATAATAATTATATATTGCAAGCCTGTAATATGCAACATCAGTGGCCATAGAATTTCATGGCAAATAATTGCCCTGCAAAGGGTCAGTAACTTATACCATAATTTAAAAGTTAAATGCACTTGGTTTTTTACTTCATAAAACTCAGAATACATTAGTTTGGAAGAGAGAAAAAAAACTTGGCAATCTCCGCCGCCGTTCTCCCCTTGTTTAAGAAACACATTTCTTTCTAAACTATTATTTGAAAGGTGGAAGTAATGGAAGTGCCCCACCCAGTAATGGTGAAGACGTAATATGCCATTTTAAAACTCCTGCCTTTGAATCTGTTTGGTGAATCTACCGCTTTGTGTTGCTGTTGGCGCGCTATGGCTGTTGTACCAAACAGACTCTCCTGTATCAGCCATTGTCTCACATCGAAATCTCAGGAAGCATCCGATAACCTAGTTCCATCCAGGGCAGACGGAAGTGTTCCTGTTCCTGTCCAGATCTCCAGCAGACCGCTATTCCTACCTCATGCTATACGGATTGCTGTTCTGCCGCACTGTGTGGTCTCTCCACAGCTGTACGGATTGCGGTTCTGCCGCACTGTGTGGTCTCTCCACAGCTGTACGGATTGCTGTTCTGCCGCACTGTGTGGTCTCTCCACAGCTGTACGGATTGCTGTTCTGCCGCACGGTGTGGTCTCTCCACAGCTGTACGGATTGCATTGCTGTTCTGCCGCTCTGTGTGGTCTCTCCACAGCTGTACGGATTACTGTTCTGATGCACTGTGTGGTCTCTCCACAGCTGTTCGGATTGCTGTTCTGATGCACTGTGTGGTCTCTCCACAGCTGTACGGATTGCTGTTCTGCCGCACTGTGTGGTCTCTCCACAGCTGTACGGATTGCTGTTCTGATGCACTGTGTGGTCTCTCCACAGCTGTACGGATTGCTGTTCTGATGCACTGTGTGGTCTCTCCATAGCTGTACCGATTGCGGTTCTGACGCACTGTGGCTTACTTCTGCTGGCCAAAGTGCTTTAGGCTGTACCCAGATTGGTCAGGTGAAATTCTGTGATAAAAGTTGCTGTTTTTCATGGGGTTCTTTTAATTAGGATTGAGCTAGTTCCTTCATTCTCTTCATTTCAATATGCACTTCTGCTAAAGCGACAAAGCGTAACGTAAAATCCAGTTAGGGCAATTAACGGCTTTATGTGTGAAAAAGGAACAGCTTTTTAAAAATGGCTTTTAAATTCATTTAAACTCACGCATACTAAACCTCTGTCATCAAACCAGTGATGTCATTTTTTTGGAAGGTTTTAAAAGCCGTGTTATAAAGCAAAGTTATTCAGACAGCTTCTTTAAACCTCTTTGTGAAGAGCAGTACGGGAACACAACAGAAAAACAACCGAAAGGAATGAAAAAGTGAAAAATGTCAAACGTACACTCCCATTTCTTTGTGAGACGCGGGCTAGCCAAGGTTTCGCAGTTTCTTTATGACTCACACGTGAGGATACCAGGCTATATGAGACTTGTTCTGAGAAGGCTGTCCTGTGAAGCCCAGCTGGAGAAGCGTGTGATGTGAGGCCTAGCTGAGACAGTTGGGTAGATATGCGCAGACTGTACTCACCACAGATGGCAGAGGAGGAGAGGCTGCTGGCCAGGTAGCGTTTTACTGCTTGGCGTGAGCACTGGACATCTTCTGCTCGACTCGGCCTGTCGACAGGGCATGAAAACAGCCCCTGAGGAAGGGCCAGCAAACTGTCAGGATCAGTGCTGGACAGAAGGTGCTGCCTGTCTGCCAGGCTGGGACCGCCCACAATACTGCTGAACTGCTCTCAGTGTGTGTTTCTGTGCATTCGTTTGTGTTTGTACGTGTCTGTAGTCTGTGTGTGGCTGTCGGTCTCTGTGTAAGTTGGTGTCTGAGTGAGTGTGTGTATGTGTGTGTGTCTGTGTGCATGTTAATTTCAGGGTGTGTCTGAATGTGTGTCTCAGTATGTTGGTGTATGGGTGTGCCAGGGTGAGTCCGTGTCTGGTGTCTGTATGTTTGTGTCGCTGTGTAAGTTGGTATCTGGGTGTGTTAGTGTGGTAATCTTATACAGCTGTGTCTTTTCCTGTGGGCACGGCCATCCTGACCATCCTACTGGGTTAATGGGTCATTAGAAGAAGATGGAGGAGAAATGGCTGGCACTGTCCAGTACTTCTTTTCCTATTGTCTGTAATCGTCATTAAGTCTTTCAGCAGATGCTCAGGAAGCATGTTGCAGCCCCCTCCTCCGTATCCGTGGTAACCATGTTTTACTGAGCATCAGAATTGTGTACTGTTTATTGTTAACATGGTGCCACATTTGTAACAAACACCCCGGTTGGCTTTAAGCATTGCCGGTTTTTGGCTGCAGAGAGGCTCAAAACGGGGACCAAATGTCAGCTATGCCTGCAAGCTGTGTCTCAGGCGGCCATGTCCACCACGTAAGAACACCCTGTGTGAGCATGCGTGTGAGCGTGCTTGTGTCTGTACTGCAAGCTTGTAGTATGTGTGTATGTGTACCTGAGTGTGTGAGTGAGCTTGAGGTATGTGTGTATGTATCCCGTGTACCCGTGTGGATATGTGTGTATACGTGTGTATGTAAATGTCTGATTGTACAGATGTATCCCGTGTACACGTGTGGATTTGTGTGTATGTGTGTGTAAACGTGTGTATATGTGTGTACACGTGTGGATATGTGTGTATATGTGTGCACACATGTGGATATGTGTGTATATGTGTGTACATGTATGGATATGTGTGTATATGTGTGTAAACGTGTGTATATGTGTGTACACGTGTGTATATGTGTGTATGTGTTTATATGTGTGTAAACGTGTGTATATGTGTGTGTATATGTGTGTACACGTGTGGATATGTGTGTATATGTGTGTATGTAAATGTCCAAGCTGAGCTTCAGCTAGGATGTAAAGCTATGGCTTTTCGACAGTTTCCTGCAGTTCATTTCTGACTCCCCATGCCAGCTTTTGGCTGATGAAGACCAGACCCCGCTTCCAAATATGTAAGAGACTGGTGCTGGTTTAAAACGACTGTCAGGTTTAAACTCTGTGAGGTTGCCTGCCTTGTCACCTGGCCCCAGCCCAGAGCTGTGTCTGCGTGGTGGTAGGTTTCCATGGAGACTCTGGGTTCACAGGACGGCCGTTTGTCTTTTCAGTTGTGATGGCTTCCCAGCGCTGTCTTGGGAGGTAGTACTTCTTTTTGTCCCACTGAAGTGTTGTGTGGAGAAACTTGTAGTTGATGATACAAAATGGCCAGGCACTGATAGCTGGGATATACTTGTATCTGTTTAAGGAGGTTCGTGAATGGTTATTTTCAGACCACAGGCCTAAAAAAATGTATTTTAATTTTTGTCACTTACAAATACACAAATACATTTTATTCAAATTGCATAACATTTTAAAGCCATTGCTGACTTTTCATTCTGCTTACTGAAAGGGATAAGGCACACTTCGTAGTCTTTGAATGAGGGGGTTTCTGCTTCATCGCTTCTCATTTGTGGGAGCAACCAGCATTCCCCTTGGCTTACCCAGCGACTGGCTTCCAGAGGACTCCTGCTCTCTAGCGTTCCTTAGAGAAAGGTTTTAATGGAACATTGCTTTTCATTAGGACCCAGGAACCTGAAAATGGCGTCTGGTCCCTTCTCTGCAGTGCAGGACCCAGGAACCTGAAAATGGCGTCTGGTCCCTTCTCTGCAGTGCAGGACCCAGGAACCTGAAAATGGCGTCTGGTCCCTTCTCTGCAGTGCAGGACCCAGGAACCTGAAAATGGTGCCTGGTCCCTTCTCTGCAGTGCAGGACCCAGGAACCTGAAAATGGTGCCTGGTCCCTTCTCTGCAGTGCAGGACCCAG
>JAOYSI010046024.1:0-14017 GCA_025775065.1 Hiodon alosoides | reverse complement strand
CTCTCCTGGTCTCAGTGTGCCTATGGCTCAGTGTCTGTGAGAAATGGTCTCTTGCTTTGTCCTTGTCATGCTTCTGAACCCAGAGGGCTCCGGGTCCCCATCAGGGTCGATTGAGGTTTCTCACTGCCAGGAATCTGCCCTGAAGCAGGGGGAGTGGCAAGACTGATGGAGATGGGGGGGGGGGTGCCAGACATACTCCCAGAGGGGTCAGACTATGAATGTTTTTTTCTTTTCATTCCTACTCTCATCCACTCCATACCTGCCAATGTTCTCCAAGGCGTAGGAGAGAGTGATAACTGCATTGTGGAGCATTATGTTTCTGGAATGTGTGGGTCACACTTTAATAGATGGGCTGTCAGGCTGGGCCTCTTTAATATAATTAGATAAATTACATTTGGTAAAGACTGCTAGTGTGGACAATGGGCCTTTTCTGTTACCTGTTTGTGTGTGTTAATATGGTCTGGCGTAGGGAGGATGTGAATGACAGAACCCCCCCCAAAGTAGCCATAGTTTATCTGCAGTAATGCTGGGCATACAGACAGGTGACAAATTAAAGGAAAAACCAACATGCAGTGTCTCAGTAAGCTGTTGGGTCACCATGAGCTGCCAGAACAGCTTCAGTGCGCCTTGGCATAGATTCTACGATTTTCTGGACCTCTACGTGAGGTAGATTCTTCCAAAAGATATTCCCTCATTTGGTGTTTTGATGATGGTGGTGGAGAGCGTTGTCCAAATTCTCCTATAGGTGTTCAACTCGATTGATTTCTGGTGACTGCGAAGGCCATAGCATATGATTCACATTTTCACACTCATCTTCAGTGACCCCTCGTGCCCTGTGGATGGGAGCATTGTCATCCTGGAAGAGACCACTCCCATCACGGTAGAAATGTTTCCCCATGGGATAAAGGTGATCACTCAGAATAACTTTGTAATGATTTGCAGTGACCTTTCCCTCTAAGGGTTCAAGTGGACCCAAACCCGCCAGAAAAAATGCCCTCCGGTCCCCCTCTCTGAAGGTTTTTCCTTTAATTTGTTACCCGTCTGTGTGAAAGTTATATGTGAAAATTATAAAGAACAATAATCTTAAAAAGAAGTCTTGTTCATCTTGTCACTGGCATCGCCCATATGTTCCTCACTCCTTTCGCTTGTGTAAGGAGAGTTGTGGAATTCAACAACTTTTGGCTTTTGGGAGGGTACCTCTGGCGTGGTGGGAATAACCAGGTTGTTCAACCTTTCCCTCCCAAAGGCTTCTAATAAACACTGTCCGTCCAGGCCAAGGAAAACTGTTGTTATGCCCGCTCAGCTTTGTTATTTACGGGCTAATGGACTTTCGGGCTTTAAAGGGCCTTATCTGTGGTGCACACACCTCCCTCGATGGCACTGTTGCAGCCGTCGCAGTCAGGCAGAGTGTCGTAAACAGGAAAGCTAACTGCCGTTAAAAATAGATGCAGGGATTCAATCACTGTCATGGCAGTGAGCAGGTTTTTCCTTCTCGCTCTGCCGTTGGCCTTGGGGACAAGGTGCATTGTAAACGGAAGATTTCGATTATTTTTTTTCTACCCTAGTTAGTATTACTGGTATCTGGTGAAACGCCGAAGGCCCAGCTATTGAGACCCTCACTGAGCTGGTTCCTCTGTTCCATAACACACGTTCTCCCTCTCTCTCGAGTGTCTGATCCTAACGCAATGGGAAATGCCTGGTTACATCAACCCAGGTCCAGACCCGGACACACAGTACAGAGCCGTAATGAGAAAGCTGAGGGTTATCATTCCTGGATGGCGTCGGTGGATTGGTTGGTTGGGCAGTGTCCGCTCTCAGTAACACCCTTCCTGGTTGGGCTGGAAAAGTCTATCACACGGGAGGGTCAGGCGTAACTGGGCTTGGTTTGCTGTCACTGAAGTAAAACTGTCAAGAGTCTATGTTTTTGCATTCCTTTGTGGAAAACATTTCCCAGCGTTCAAAGGACAGCCTAGACTTGCTGTTGCTGCGCTCTGTCAGACACTGGAAGCGTACTCAGCAGAATAAAAATGGCCTGCCTGTCTGAGAGTAATACATTTCACCCAAAAGGGCTAAAACCAATTCAGCCCTGTTTTCATTATGGGATTTTCTATATTTCTTACCTGGAAATATCTTACCTTGCTCAGAAGGAATAACAGTCTGCCATTCCAGTTCAAATATACAAGCCTGGCTGAGTCTGTTGTATAAACCGTATGAGATCCTTCACAGCCTATTTTTGAAGGTTTGAACTGTTTTTGAGAGGAACTGCAATATATAAAGTGTTTGCACACTAAATGCTGCTTAAATAAATGCCAAATTAAACAGCTTCCTTATGTTGATTTAAAAGCTTAGCTTCCATTTGGAACAAGGTTCTGAATAGTAAATATAATAAAACACGGTCTTACTGCTTTCCCTGCGGCTTGTAGCGCAGCGGCTGTGAATCCAAAACAAAGGGCTGCTCTTGTCCTTGCTGAGCGCGTGGCAGATGCCAGTTATCTGTGCAAGATTACGGACGGCTGGGATATTTCCTAAACCGAAGAGCAATGCTAGTTTGTTGTGATGGTAAAGCCCTAGACATTTGTTGCAACCACATAGCTGGTTTGTGGGGCACTAATCGACGGCGGGGCTCTAAAATTGCAATAGGGTCCTCTCATACATTTTTGAAAGGCGTGAGTTTCAGGGAACAGCCTTGCCTGGAAAGGGGGCAGGCGGTCAGGTGAAAAGTGCTTTTCAGCAGAATGGTGCTGCAGCTGACAATAGTAGGACCAGCTGTTTTGTATTGCTGTCTGACCATGGTTTGGACCAATGAGCAATGTGTGCTTAGCTTGGACTGGTGGGGATTGTAGTCAGTAACGCGTTTTATAGCAGTGCTGCAGTTTCAGGGCAGCTCCCGATGTTGAGCACTGTTGGGAAAGAATGTGAGATGAATTCTCCAAAACAGGCAGGGTAATACCGTAGCGCCCCGACTTTGTTACCCGTTTCAGAACCTGAACTGAGAAGATTCTGATATGTGGAGGGCATGCTTTGGCTATCCTTCTTAGCCGACCTCCAGCAGACAATCTATGGAGTTCTTGTGAAACCTGCCTCCTCCACGTCCTTTACCATAAGCATTATGACTAGATTGGTAGACATTCCACTGGAGTTTCGATCTGTATAGACTAATGCTAATGCTAATGAAGGACGAGCACGAGCAG
Source organism: Hiodon alosoides (assembly GCA_025775065.1). Lineage (NCBI taxonomy): Eukaryota > Metazoa > Chordata > Actinopteri > Hiodontiformes > Hiodontidae > Hiodon > Hiodon alosoides. The sequence goes on along the minus strand of JAOYSI010046024.1, from coordinate 10,826 downwards.
AGATGCGTTAAATAGTACTGACAGTGCTGCCGTTGGCTTCAAGCAATGATGCCCCCGTGGCCGACTGTGGAAAGGCTGTGAAAAGGCTGCCTTATTATAAATCCACCACAAAGGAGGGAGGGAAAAGCTCTGTGTGGTGTTTCTAAGTTTATTTTTCTCCCCTCTTTTCTTCCCTTTGTTGCATTCTGGAAAGCGAAAAAGCAGACCGAGCTTGTGGTTTTGTCGTTAATTAGCTGCTGTAGTCCGTGTTGGAGAGGGGCAGTGGACGTAACTTTGGGCTAATTGATCTCAGTATAGAATTAAGACGGCCTTGTGGTAACCACTTTTGCTAGTAATATGTTTTTATGAGGCTATCCCAAACCTCGTCATCGCAATTACTAGTTTATGTGTTGAGTCCTAGTGTAATCGACCTATGATATTAAACGACTTTACCAGTTGCCTCTTTAGGAATCTTTTACCCGAGTGAAGATATAATGCACAGCTACTAGTGTCTAATGAGTCAGGCAGGTTTTCACTGTAGGTTGATAAAAAGATGTTTTCCTTCTAAAAGTAAATGATTTTCTTTTGTTAAGTATTATTTGTTTGTGTAAGATTGACAGAGTAACTGGGGTTCCAGTTTGTGGCTAAGTGACTATAGGGGTGGGGCATCTCCTGGTTTACCTTGAGGAGGCAGTGGTACTGAAAAGATGGGAACCTCTTCTTAATTTTAGAATAGGAAGATGACCTTTTGACCGGCCCGGAAACAGAACTCAGCTGAGAGTGCCAGGCAGAAGTTGTAGCTTCAAGACTTTGGTGTGATTATGGTTATGTCCTACATCTTTTCCAGGAGTTTAAGTTTTCAGGGGCAAGTTGTCACCAGTACCAGCAGTCTTTTCAGAGTGTTCCTGCTTAGCACCAAGAAGCTTAGCCAATCAGAGATCTGGCGCAGCATTCATTGGGGGCTTCCCCAAATAGCCCTTTGTTACCTGGTTACGATGAGCCGGAGCTCGCTGCGGATTATGTCTGTTCCATGAAGTCGGTTTCTGTTGAAAATACTCCTGTGCTGAAATGCTCATGATCTTTTGCTGAACCTTTGAACTGAGCTAAGACTTCTCAAATACCCCCCCCCCCCCCAAAAGCGTATCATCCCTGAAGACTGACTGAGGCATGTGTATGCCTATGTGTGTGTAGGCCGGTGCATGTGTTTTATGAAGCAGGTGTGTATCTTGTCTGTGTGTATCTGTGTCTTGACCATGTGTCCAATATGATAGTAGCCATCGGATGACTTCTCCCACCCTGATTCCAAAAGGGAATAGATTGTTCTTTCTCGCTAGCAACAGACCGTCATTAAATCCAGTGTCCTTGTTGAAGTATAAAATGACAAAGACCTGTGGCTATAATTCAGATGAGCTGAAGCAACCACGGCTTTGTGCTTTTGACATTTCCACACAGATGATTGAGACAGGCAGACAGCTATTTGCCACTCTGCCATATTTTTTTGGCTGTTTGTCGATGGTTAAGATTTGAGAGAGAAGATGGGTAGTATGTGGGCAGGAACGTTGCGCAAGAACAAAACTGACCCCGCTACCTCTGCTTGCTTGGTTTAACAGAGGCTGTTGTATCTTTGAGCGAGGTACTTAACCTGAATTGCTTCAGTAAGTATCCAGCTGCACAAATGGTTGAATGTAGAAATTGTAAGCTGTGTTGCTTTGAATAAAAGCATCTGCTAAGCAACTAAATTGTAAATTGTAAATGTAAATACCCTGCAGTAATTCAGTAAAGGATAGCTTGGACAGAATTGTCCCTGTGGTGCATACCTGTGCTGTATATTGTCCCAACCTTCAATTTAAGCGTTGTGGAAAAAAAAAGGGGGGGGGGGGTAAGAGATAAGAGAGAGACAGGAGAAATTGCTAGGCTCATTAGTTTCAGCCAGGTTTACTCTGCCAATATTAAACCAGAGTGTATTTCAAATCCAATCCTTATCCCAAATTACTCAATCATAGCAGAGGGGAGACAAAGAAACTAGATTAACGCAGAAAACTGTGTCATGTCCTTGGCAGCCATTGGAGAGGTGCCCTTTTTAAAAGCAGACTCACTTAATCTAAATTGAGTTGATTTGTCCACGCAGAGCACAGCCAAAGGAAAAAGTGCAGAAGCTTTGCATTCTGGGACAGGGGAAGGATAAATGGCATGTGTAATTTGATTAAGCGGTCTGGTCGCACACTGGAAAAGATCTCTGGTGGAGTAAATGATGGCAGTAAAGACAAATCTGTGAATGTGGAGAGGATTTTCCTTTGCTGTTGCTGACCCTGGGTAGCAGCTAAGGCATGGGAAAAGGCCAGCGGCCAGGGGCTGGATCTGTTCTTAGCCACCCAACGCAAATGCACAAACACACACATCCATGCATGTGAACACACACACACACACACACACACACGAACATGCACAAGTGCACGTACAACCACACAACATAGAGAACAAACATACTCAAAACACGCACTTCGGATTTAGATTTCCACCCAGGAATTCAGTTTTAAAATGTCACTGTTGTTATCAGCTTTGGAAGCAAATAAGTGTTCAGCTGAAAGTTTTCCTTTTTTCTTTCTGTGTGCTGTTGCCTGAAGCATTGGGGAAACTGCACATGATGTGGGCAGGCCATACAGATCGAACGGCTTAATTCCGTAATTGGTTTCCTTTTTAATCCCTCCACCCCCATCCTTTCACAAAACGCATTCCATATTAGAGGGAATGTTCTAATACGAACCCCAATGTTATTTCCTCACTGCAGCTTCATGTTTTTCCGGGAATGAATTTTCAAATGAATTTGGATCTGTTAAAAAATGAGCGGTATGACTGATTTCATTCTTTATTACCAGCCGTCTGGATGGTTGCAGTGTATCACCACTATCACTAAAAATTCTTTAGAAGCTACAACTATTTCAAAATGCTCCGACTAGACTCACCCGGACTTTATCTCTGAAAACCTCTATCCTTTTTTTAATCTCCAGTGGCTTACTATGTCTTTTGCAGTCAATTTTAAGGCTCTTTAATTGGTTTTTAAAGCACAGAATGGGAATGCAGAAGCTTGGATGCTGGGTTCGAGAGAAGAGTAATGAGGGGGAATTCCTATTGAATATTCAGGACAGACAATGTCAAAAGTGTGTGTGTGTGTGTGGATGCATTTGCATGTACGGGTGGGGGTGAGAAAGTCCTTGCCTCAGAGCACCGTTCCCAGTGGAAAGCTGAAAAGGGATGCGCGCACCGTCCTGGTCTGCCTCAGAGCTTCCCGAAGCCTGGGCCTCGTTGTCAAGGCGACTGGCCTCCAGGATCATTCCCAGTAATTAGTGGGTGGTTTAATTTGGCTCTCCACTGCTAGCTCTCTTCCCATTTGCATGACAAGCGGGGTACGTTGTCCTCTCGCGCCTGCATGCTACTCTTTTGAATCTACGTTGACGTTTTACTCCTCGACTTTGAGTAAGCTACAGAGCATTTCATCTGAGGTTGCAACAGTGAGCTCATTCGCGATGACCAACCTTGGAACTGCGTTGGGAAAAAAGGTGAGTGAGATACTAAAATCTATAGTTTCATGCCAACCCCCATAACTTCACGCCCTGTTTCTGAGGGGTCCCTTTTTCTGAGGTTTCTCCAAACCGTGGTCTTGTCTAAACTCCTTGCTGTGTGATCCCGACCACCTGGTTAGCTGCCTCCGTTAGAGAAGCATTTTTTGCTATGGATGGCTGCTTATGGATGGCTGCCATGGATGACATGTGACCTTAGGAGGCTTGTTTGACGCCATGGTGACTTGACTTACCGTCATGCACTGCCGCTCTGATGCGTTAGCCTGTCCTTTGCGCGCTGTGTTTTCGGTATGGAGAGTGGAACAGAATGAAGATGAAATGAACAGCTTTCAGAACATGCTTTCCTTTCTCACGGCCCTCGTGGGGGAAACTGAGAAGTAGAAATTTCCTCCCCCTTTTTTTCTCCAGGTAACCTAGACAGGGGTAGAGCAGAGGTACCCAATCCGCAAGAGGACGCAATAGAATGGAAGAACAGTCATGCAATTAAAAGGAGGCTAACCCGGCATTTGATAATATTTGGGCTTTGCGTAACCGGAGATCAAAAGACTTCCTGCTTGAACAGGATTCCTGTTTGCTGAAGATGAGCCCCCCTTTCTGTTTTCAGCCAGTACTCCAGTAAATCTGCCTGCCTCTCTGCTGCTCACTGGTCGTCTCCATTGGGCAAATGATCTCTGCTGGTTCAGAGTGCCTTAGCCAGTAATGGAAGTAATCTACCATACTTTTTTGACAAGCGACTGCTTACTCTTCCGGTGGTATCGTTGTAGCAACTGAAACAATGTTGATGTGGAAAAACGGATGCCACGAGCCAGTTTCAGCAGGCATGGCTTCCAATTGTCCGAATTGAACATTTTGAAAGATTGAACAACCTCATGGTGTTCTCCTCTCAATTTGCACTGCGGTCTCTCAGGTAGCATTCAATGAGAATGATGAAGAATCTATTTTACAACCTGACAATGAGGGCTCATGGCACGATTGATTCAAAAAGTGTTTGAAAGGAGAATTGTGATGAAAGATTTTTTTCTTTTTCAGCACAGGGTCATTTCTGAGCATGCTAAGTAAGGTCCGTGTGTGCTGAGTAAGCACTGTGCCTCCCCCACCCCACCCTCACAAGCCAGGAGGGTTAAACAGAGCGCTCCTTGTCCCTTTGAAGCCAGCTGTGCTCCGGGAAGGCCTGTTACTCGGCTGTAATTGAGTGCAGATGAGGCCCTGGATTCATTCCCACATACAAGCTGCATTGTCAGCAGCAGGTCTCCTGGCTGCATCCGAGGACCCCAAGGTGTCTGCCACACTGCCTGAGTATATCTCACTACCACGGAAAGCCGATTCTCATTATTACTGTCTTTGTGTCCACTGCGAAGCTTTGTAATTCCCTTCTATTGTGTATAGTTTCCTTTGTCTTTATTTTCTAGTGGCATGCTGTCATTCAGACCCTCAGTATCCCTGGCTCCCATGTGAGATATCATTAGTGTTGTTTATGCCATTTCTATGGTCCAGTCCCACAGGAACCCAGTTTTCCATGTCAATATGGCCGTGAATATGCTCCTTTATTTCCCCTGTATTCGGAGCCTGCCCAGTCCGGCGGTACCCTCCTCCTGCAGTGTAAACAAGATTGCCTGTCCCTCAAGGGCCCGTCTGTTTGTTCAGGCTTAGTCTATTCTTCTCTCTTTTACTACCCCGTCAGCCTGAGCCTACACTTTCTCCTCACATCCGGACTGCACTTTATCCCGCTCCCTTCTGGAATCCTCAGTTTTTCCTCTTTTAAATTTTTTTTTTATGATTTATTTGAATTTTTAAAAATCCTTTAGTCCGTGTTTCACTTCACTTTAACCCCCCCCAATGCCTGTATTAACTTCCTGGGAATTCATTAGCAAACACGCGAAGTAGTGTTGTTCTGCAGATTGCTCTGATCGTTCTGATTGAACGAGGCAATAGTCATGGGTAAACGAGAAGCGTCAGATCAGATAATGGAAATGAACACACACGGGGCATTGGAGGCGACTTGTTATTCAAGGGCAATGTCTTCAGAAGACGGCGATAGGCAGTAGGTGACTTCGCCGTTTTCACTGCTATGAAGACTGAGAAGAAAAGACTGAGGTTTTGAGTTGGAGAACAAAGAGGCTGTCTGCCTGCAGAAGGTAGCTTAAGTGGAGGAGAGAGAATGTTGGAAATGTTGGATTTAAAAAATAATGAGAGGCTTCGTTGTAAGTGTACACGACCCAGTTAGGAATCAGCGGGAGGCTGCGCAGCTCTGATTGGAAGGTAGGCATGTCCTTCTGTCAGCACTGGAAGTGGACAGGAGATGGGAGGTGAGAGACAAAGGAGCTGATGTAAGCCCACCTCCACCCAGGCTAACAGGCCCTTGGACGAGCATTTTCATGTGACCGCTTTTGTGACAGCCTATCAGCCGTTAAAACTGCACAAGAGATCTGTAACAGAAAGAAATGGACAGTCGGTGAGCACTCTGCTGTCTGACGTTAAAGTTCCGTTTTTATCCTGACATGCTCATCACTTTGCGTTGCACAGGAAACACCAGATGCTGACCCTCAGCCCACCACAAGGTAAAGGCAGCAGGTCTGTTGAGAGTGACATACGGGAGAGAGCAGTAAAACACTGGGCTTGTCTCCCTCTCTCACGCTCCGGGGTGTTTTGAGTAACCCCTCCTCCGGCAAACCCCGGCCCCTTATCGCAGTGAGACCCCTCTTATCCCAAAAGAGTGGGCTGTTTGCTGGTGGCCAAGGAAGAAATGGAGGAGACTGTGGCAACTCTCTTGCTGAGCGGATGTTTGACCCCATCCCTTCATTCCTTTCAGAAAAAATCAATGAGGGGCTGCTCATCATTGATTGCCCCCTGCCGTATGTCTTCCCACGTATGCTTTTGAAGATGGGCTTGATATGCCGATTGTGCGAAGAGGGGCGTGGCTTGGCTAAGTGGGGGTGGGGCAGACTGCTGAGCAGTCCTTCACTTTTGAACGACGCAGCGCGCAAGACGGCTGTGTATGACACCGCTTCAACATCGACGGGTTGCCCGTAATGCAAGATTTGAACCCAAGACCCCTGAGCCCAATGCCACAGCCTTAGCATTAGCACAGTTACAACTACATTAGCACAGTTAGCCCCTTATTAACAATCCCGTGTCCATACATTCCTGTCACGTTACTGTGCTTATTTAAAGCTACCACTGGGTGACTCCCTCTATCATTAACCACCCCATTCTCTTACTTTCCTTATTGTTAAACTTACACAAGAGTGCACGGTGAAGGCGCACAAGCACGTTTGTCCCTGCCATTGATCTGTGTGTCTTCTTTGTACGGTCCATATTTGTGTAACTTTGTATTTAACCTAAGTTCCGTAGTTAAGGAAACACTGAGGCCTCCATGAGACTCTTCTCTCTACATTTCCTCGCTATCTTATTAAACTATAAACTGTGGGAGACAGAGGAAGCTGACGAAGTCTCTCACGTCACACGTAGGAGCTCAAAAGCCCAACCATGCTCACCCGAGTGGCCTTGCCGTTGCGACAGTGTTGGCGGTGTATCAGAGTGCCGAGTGTTGATCCTGAGCGTTGGTGCAGTCAGACTGGAATCCTAGTGTTTTATTGAGTTCTGTGTTCGTCTGTGATCTCCTCGTCTGTGAGTTGATGCAGTTTTAAAAGAAAAGGGTGGTCAAACCAAATATCTTTTTTCCCCCTATGACTTTATTAGATTATCTTATACAGATGCTTGTCATTTAGAATTCCCCAAAAACTTACGCAGCCGGTGTATAACTTATCTGATATAGACATGGTCTGAGCCACAAGGCGTTTTCATAATTGACTTGAGAATTTCCCAAGAAGTGATTATGTAAATTTCCCGCCTGTGTATATTTAAGCAAGACAGTATTGTAATACAAGAATAGGCATATTAATAGGGAATTTTGGTTTACTGGATGAAGCTATCTTCGAATGGCCCAGCCATTTATGGGCAATTTGAGTAATTCCCACCAGGATCTGCAGTGGCACTCTACAATGAGAAATCAAACTGAAAACAACGCCCGCTGATCCTGACTAGACCATCTCCACGGTTTTCCCCATGGGGACGTGGGTTTGAGGAAGTGGGGCGGGGGTTACCGCCAGGCCACGAACGATCGTAGACACACAATCCTAGTCTTCCTGTCCAAGGGCCAACTTGTTTGTCTCACGAACAGAGGCACCCCAGAGACCAGTTTTGGTTTCACTCTTGCCCATCGCACACCCAGCGCCCCCCCAGCACCGACCCATCGCCCCCCCCCGCTGTACTGTTATTGTAGCGATTGCCTCACTCAGGAAAAGCTCATTTACACACAGTGCGCTGCCGCTGTGCTTGGAATTCTTCCCAAGCCGCTTCCCTGTCTGTGCTTATCGCCACTGACAACTACTCGTCAAGGCTGAAGGATTTGCCCTCGGAAAGCAAGCATGTGGCAGGCCGTCGCTTCTAATTGACATCATTTATTCATGCAGCTGTAGAGAAACGGGGACGAAAATCTTATTAAGTATCTTAATGTGCTGTAGTTTTTTTTTTTTTCGCTGAATGTAAGATACGGCGCGAGTTCAGAAAGAGGTTACTTTTCGTCCTTACATTTGAAAAAAGGTTGAAAAATATTATTCATCCCACATAAGAAAAACATTTATTGAATAGTGCTTTGTAATATATAAAACGATCTTTACAAACATCGAAATAGTCACAAAGCCCTGATTTTAATTCATTTATTTCTGTACTACTTACCATGTATAAGACACCAACACGATTTTAGTCGCTCTTTTGTGGAGTAAACAGCTACTAAATGAGATATTACGGAGGCGTCCCCTGGTTTCTCAAGGTCCAGGGGTGTCAAGGGGTCCAAATTCCCTTCTCCAGCCCCTCCCCGCCCCACACCCTCTCTTATTTCTTAGCTTTAATGAAACCTGCTGTACAGAAGACTCCCGGCCGTTTCCAATTTATCTCCCTCGTTCAGACGTGACTCCCCGCCCCGGACCGTCCCATCCTATTAAATCTGAGTCACAAAGACCCCTGCCCCCGCTGTGTAAGACCATCTAAAAATGCACTGTCGGAATGGGTGTTCGGAAGATTTTGACCCCTCCCCTGTTTTTTCATTGTTATTTAATCAATTTTTTGGGGTTGAAATGGCTGTATTACAGAGAAAACTGGCTTGTTGTTATTGACAGGCATTTTGTTGTCAAATATTCTGGAACTTTTGTATTTTCTGCATTTAAACGTGCCAGGTGAAGTAGCAGTTCAACGTCTGTTTACTTTCCTAACAATGGGCCCTACATAGGCGGTGAAATTGCGGTTTGTGAATGCTGTTTGATGCCGACGGCCGTTTTTTCTAACATAGCATCCAAGACCATAGAGAACTGGCTTCGGCTGCACGGCGACACGGACCGGCCATGCCTGCGACACTGCACGGCCCTCTGACACAGCGTGTCGATTCTGTAGTGCAGTGCATATCAAGGAGCCATTAGCCTAATGACAGTGTCATTCGTATCCAGGATGATCCTTCAAATGCCCTTCAGTGAAGAGAAACGGTGTCATCACAGCCATCTCTCATAAGCTCATTTAGTTTGAGTATGTCACTCATTGTGTTTCTCAATGAATCATTTTAATGAAGCATCTCACCTTAGAGTAAGCCACTTTTGAAATTTTAATTAAACTTTATTACACTATATTAACTGGCTAAAAAATGATGGCTTAAAAAAAGGTGAACAGCTTTAAAAGAATTTGGTAATTGACGAAGGTGGTTGCTGATAAATGGTCAACATGTCACCACACGTGACATATTGATCTATACCAGAATTGGTACATTGTTCTTATCATCTAGGAAAGTTCTCCGGTCCTCCCTGAAATGCCACGTGATGAGACGTAAGCCCCCATCAGGGGGTATCGTGGGTTGTCTGCTTTGTCCGTAGCCCTGGGACTCACAGTCAAAGGAATGTGTAGTGTATGCTACTGAGCTACATAGAATCCAGACCTCAAAAGCTCTCTCCATCGTCTGTGTGTTCCTGTGCATTTCTGTGTTTTCTGTGTGCGTGTGTGTTTGTTTGTGTTTGAAATGAATCTGGAGAGAGCCACCTCAGTTCTGCGATCATCAGAGAAGAGTGTGTGTATGAGCCACTTCAGAACAGTATGTGTGATGCAAAATAAGAAATACTATTAGCATGGGGAGTATTTAACTTTCAGCCGGGTATCTTCAGCTTCTGCCACTGTAAACCTCATCCAGGACAATTTTCAGGTGGTGGTAAATCCTTCATCTATCCTGGCCCTGGCCTGTGTTTTGGGAGGGGACTTGGAGCCCCCCTCTTTCCTGCCTGTGGGTTTGTGCTTGTTCACCCACCCTTGAAGCCTGGCCTTAAAAAAAAATATCAGAGAAAAGCTCAGACTGGTCTGCGATGGGACAGTTTCCATGGTAACGGATTTTAATGACCGACCTTTTACTACCAGCGGGAGTGCGGTCTCCCTTCAACCACTTCGGGGAGGAAGTGTGGGTACTCGCAAATCAATTGAATTACTAGCTCCATTTTTTTGTGTGCGTGTTGGTGTTCTAAATTGATACCATATTTATCCTTGTTGAAGGGCCCGTGGGATGAGAAATTAAATTTGGATGTTAATGGGAACCCAGGGCGTGACCAGAGTGAACGATCCCAGCTGGCGAGGTTCAGCAGGCAAACGAGGGCCACGGGGCACCACCAGAAGGCGTCTGAGTGACGGCTGTCGTTGAGGGACAGGTCATGCTGTCCCCTGTTGGTGGGCAAAAGGTCCGCCAAAGCAAGTGCAGGAGATTTAGGGGCTGTCTGTCTCCTGGCACGGCAAGACGGAGCTGTCCTGCCAGGGCTGCTCATGCTCTGTTCTGCATGTGAATGAAAAACTGTTTGACTGGAGTCCAAAACCACAATCAAAACATTCAGGGTGCAGAAGGGGCAGCGTATGTGGAACTGGCAGTGTGGGGCTTTTTCTGAGGGATTATTTGAGGACAAAGACATTGGGAAATCTCTGGGCACATGGACCTAAGCGTGTGCGTTGCCCTGGCCCTCTCTGCGCACACCGACCTTAGCGTGTGCATTGCCCTGGCCCTCTCTGGACACACTGATCTTAGCGTGTGCGTTGCCCTGGCCCTCTCTGCGCACATGGACCTTAGCGTGTGTGTTGCCCTGGCCCTCTCTGCTTACACGGACCTTAACGTGTATGTTGCCCTGGCCCTCTCTGCTTACACGGACCTTAGCGTGTGTGTTGCCCTGGCCCTCTCTGCTTACACGGACCTTA
>JAOYSI010046013.1:6052-24509 GCA_025775065.1 Hiodon alosoides | reverse complement strand
GTTGTCCACGCGGTTGTCCACGCGGTTGTCCACGCGGTTCTGCAGGTGGATACTCATTTCCTCCGCCAACTGCCCCAGCTCCAGGGCTTCAGCAGGGCTCCCAACGTCGCCGGAGAGGGAGGCTGGGGGGCTGGAGTGGACCCTCTCTCGCTCCTCCAGCTCTTCTGAGAAGCACGGCGGCGTGGCGCAAAACAACCGACTCTCTGGGCTACTGGCCATGGCTCTTTCGCTGAGGAAATCGGGGGGGGAGAGGTCGAAAGTGACCTGCCTGGGAGATGGAGAAATGAAGAAAAATAAGAGGCATGTAAAAACCACCGGGCAGTAGCTTTAGGAGATGAAAAAGGCTCACCGTGGCCGGTCCGTTTGTTCCGTTACAGAGCGGCTGGCTGTGAAGCTATGGAGACCGAGCTCCTGGCTTCTCTTCAGGGAGGCATAAAGTCTGGCAGTCACCTGGCTGGAGGAGGCCAGGGTAGAGAGGGGTGAGGCGGACCAGGGATGACCCAGGGAAGGGAGAGCAGAGGGTGATGAGGGAAGGTGGGCTTTTTCCGGGGAAGGGGGCGAGGCAGGAAGTGGCTCCACGTCACTCAGCAGGTCTTCGTTCTTCACGGCGGACATCACTGGCACACACACACACACACACACACACACACACACACACACACACACACACACACACAAATCATTTTTGGTCCCAGTCTATGTCAGGAACTGCAGTCTACACATCATTCCGGATACATTAGCAAGATTTTCACATTTGCTACTCTTATAACTGATACAGTCATCCAACAATTCCGGTCGGTGCTTTGTCATACCAATTTACAAAATATCTGACATTTATAACAAACGTACGAAAACCTTAACTCAGGCATTTGTTCCTTATACCGATAACTAGTAAGTGTTGCGTTAAGTCTTAGGACATAGTATTACCATTAATAATTAAAAGATAAAATGTTTGTTAGTTAGTTGGTTGAGAACTAATACGATGGAAGGCGAACTACATTTAAGTATATCTTCTGTCTATCCAGGTAGTTAGTTAATTAGTTTCTAGGTACCCAAGGGTTTGCTGATAAGCAGTTACTTACAAAAGAACTCTAATATATTTACTTAACCATTAGTATTAACCAGCAGGCAGTACGCTGCCCGATTGCTTGGTAACACAAAATATTGAATAAATGAACTCTGGTTCTCACCGGTAATAGTTAGGATAACCAACAGATATGTTCCCAGTGGTATAACCTCTTGCTGATCATTCACAGTTTAGCTCCCAGGATAAATCCCCAAAGGAAATGTTATTACAGACGAGATGGGAGACAGAGAAATCAGTCGGTTTCAAACGCGCCATAGCAACCGCGCATCCCTCAACGACTATCTGGCGTCATCAACAAGAGACTGTATTTTCCCCACATAGCGTAATGACGTCCTTGCGCAGCCTTTTTGCACTCGAGCCTTGGTTTTCAAAATGAGGGCCGCCAGGGGTCGCCAGGGGGCCTCAGCGCATTCATTTTTTGCTGTTTTAAAAGGCTGGGGGGCCCCGAGCAGAAGCTTATGCTGTTTGGGCGGCCTTGGCATGGAATAGTTTGGGAACCCCTGCACTAGAGAAGGTTACGTGCTTATCCTGAGAATCTGGTCCGTTACTGTGTTAGTGTCTGTGCTTTTGTTATTTTACGAACAAATCCGGTGTATTTTAATAATTCTTACTGGTAGAAACGTCCAGTACAGTGTTCGACGTCAATTACTTACGGGTTGTTGAAAACATTGAACATTTCTTTTCCAAATGAATGTATTATGTATAAACCAGTAGTTTTAGTTATAAGCTACATGCATTGTAGGCCTAGTGGGTTTATGTAGGAAGAATGGAAATAAAGCCATTTTTTTGTATCACTGTAACTTTTAAACGATTGGTTTATTTAATTACTGGTTGTTTTTGTTAAAATTGTCTTTATGGTATGATTTCAAGTAAATCAACTCGAGTGTTTTGAACATTCAACACAACTACAGAGGATTCCAAATATTTAAATATAATGTTTTAATGATATATTACCCAATCGATATTCAGGGTCTTCTTTCTCTTTGTGAACATCAAAAGAAACATATTCTGTAAACACCTATTTTATTAAAAAATGTTTGCAGTGGAATTGTTATAAATTGTGTTCTATCAACGTTGTGATAAACTACCCTGGTATTTCGAATTAAATAGCCTTTGTCATTGACATGGCATACAAAAATTAAAACCATGTAAGTGTTAAAAATGTTTTATTTTTTAGTTGCAGATAACATGATAACAAAGGACAGAAAATAAGTTGTATAACTGTATGAATATATTTTGTAACCACAGAAACATTTTCTTGTTACATAAAAAATCAGTATTTTTTACATCATGCACTGGAATGTAGTGGAACTTATTTTTGTCTATATACATTCACATTGACGTTACAAGAATACAAGGACTGTCAAGATAATGATAAAATAGTAATATAAAATTAGTGTCTCCCTGGAAATTTGTCAAATGAAATATTTAACTAATTTCCCCGACCATACAATACCATTTATAGTGCATTTTACAATGTAAGCCTGTTTTAACTGTATGCGTATGTGTGTGTGTATGTGTGTGCAAAGTGGAGGTGTGGGTGTAGATAAGATTATCAAATCATTTTCACTTCTGGATTGAACTAAATAATTCTGGATGACAATCATTCATTACTCTCTGCTATCATGACTCTTACAACCCCAAAGCTCTGATAGAATCCGAATTATCTACAATAGCACAGGCCCCGGAACAGAATCCCCGCTTCAGACAGCGGTAACAGAAAGAAACCTTGCAATTCACACATGCAACATTACTGCATCCTATCCCAGAGTGAGTGAGTACGGCAGAGCAGGAGGGACACGCGCGGAAGAAGGGGCATCCCAGAACACTGCTGTTGGGGACAGTGATTGTCTGGGTTGAGATGAGAGCAGCTCGTGTTCCACATTTGGGAAGGGTGCAAGTTTCGGTTTTACTCTCCCACTCCCGCCTGCAGGCCCAACAGAACTGGTACACCTTGCACTGTTCCCGGGAGCAGGCGATACACGTTGTGCACTGACCATAGTCTGGTTTACGCTTACTTGGCATCTGGCAACGAGGACACTGAGAGAAAAGACAACGGTCTCACACACAGAGAAACATTAACAACACATTTTATTACTGGTCTCAGTGAGTTAACCCTGTGTTTCTTTATGCAAAACATGTCAATTTTACTTAGTGCTTTAAAAAAAACACAACAGCCAAATACACTGCCTTCATTTCCTGCTCTAATTTCCATATAAATTAAGGGAATTTCTTCACCAGCCCATTGGGTGAAGGTTGGTTAGGCAGTAAACTTCATTAATAACATATGTTTAACAAAACACAACCGCTACAGCAAGTCAGGTCGATGAACTGTGGACGACTCAGTGACAATCCTGGGTTACCTTAGCCTGATTCAGGGCAAGACTCGTAATTCCAGACATGTCGGCCTACACCAATGTCCACCTTTTCACAAAGACAAAAAGAGGAGTGAAAAGATCACGATGTGTGTGTCAAAATGTATAAACGGGGGCACATTTTAGTGTGCTGCAAGAAGGTACACAGATAAGTGACACTAAGGCGTTAACGTACAAATCAATTATGACTATCAATATATAATCAACATAGGGCAAAAACATGAATTAAAAACTAAGCGAAGACCTCTCGTCGTGATCTCTCGATATTATCTAGAGGCAAATGTGTCACAAAAACTTCATTTTTAAAATGCTCTTCGGAGTAATTCTTAAAAAAAGTCCAACATAATGCAAAATTATGTGGTTTACTGCGCAACATTTCTATTTGTAAACGTTGTGTAGACTAGTACCAATAAAATTGAGCCTTGTTTCACTGGGGGGCGAATCCTGAAATGATCAAATCGGTGTAAGTTGACGAAAAACTTAGCTAGTGTTTAATGGTATGCCGAAGGCATTGAACCATAGAACTGACGCGTCTTCGTTGCTAATAATTAAAAAAAAAATACTGTTGTGCTCTTAATAATGAAATGATCGGAAATCGTATGTGGTGTTGTGCCGAAATCGGTCCCCCTGCCGTGGATTGGTACGTATTCGCGCAACACCGGTCCTAACCAGATCATACGCATGGTCTGACACTGGCTTAGAATATATGTAAAACTATTTCCGCCTCATGTTCATTGTTAATAAATCAAAACTTTGCCGTATATTTTGTCATTTACTACAGAACAAGTAAAAAATGTTCCCTTAAGCATAAATAACTGACCTTTCGAAAAGTAAAACGGTAGACTTGGTGTAAATTACTATTATTAAAGTAATTCTCCCGATTGACACTACTGTTACTAGATATTCGGTGTTCATAATCTAGTTCTTTCATATTACAGGTACATTTTATCACACAATACTGGTCTCATAAGACACGACGAACAGGAGTCAAATTAATACATTTTTTATTTACTTGCCACATAGCAATTATACTGTACAGACGCATGTAATTTGAAGATATTAAATAACTTACCTTTCTGCCCTCTCCAAACGTTAAAATAAGATTTCAATTCTGTATTTTCACTTTCATTCACGTCAAAGTCAAAGTACAAGCAACATTGAAAAGTTGTTTATCGTTTGCTTTACTTTCACTTTGAACTTCCGCCTAAACAATTTACTTTACACTGCTTGATTCACTGACTCTCAAACCTAGTGAGTAATAGATCTTATACTTTAGTTCAACTTTTCTTCACTATTACCATAAGAGCTTAACGTCAATAAGTAACACCAGGCAGTTTCTGAACCGTTTATACATGCTACACATACAAAAATGTGTGAATTTGCCACACAACCACGGTTTTATTTGAATGGTTGGGTAAAGGTAGGCACGTGCGCACACATATAACAAGGACAAACGCACAGCACACAAATTTCTTCAAAACATTGTGCATTCCTGAACTCACTGATTATTTTCAAATCTTTTTTCAGTAAGAAGAACACTGCAGATTAAGGTAGGGAGATGTTTGCCTGCAGATTCTACGGGACGACCCACTTGAGGTGTAGCACTGTCTGACAAAAAGCTTGAGATCCCGAAACATGGTGGAGCTGGACAGAAAAAAGACAAAACATTCCAAAGGAAAAATATTCCTCTAAAATATAGGTGAAGGGAAACATATCAGAGAATTAAAGAAAAGAAGGAACAAAATGAACATGAATAAAATGACACAGAATAATATTTCAAACCAAAACGATAAGAGCAATGAATTCCTCAGGGTCCCTTGTACAAGAATGTGCAGCTTTGTGGTAAAACCACAGAACCCAGTCTCCCAGCACGGTCCAACGGAGAAAAGGTTTCCCGCCCATCTTATCCCTGCTTCGTTGTTCAGCTTTGCTTGGCCTTCATTTGTGTCGACTTCAAAAGACGACAAAGTCTAACGCAGAGAATGACGGGGGCGGGGGCGGGGGCCAAGCCTGTGTTGCGCGCCCCATCTCTCTGCTGGACTTTCACAGCGTGATCTTCGTGTTGCGAAAACTGGAATTGTCCCTGTTGGGCAATCAGAGAAGTGCAGACAGGAAGTGAGAACGCACAGAGAAAGATGCCCGCGTACAGTCGGCCATAGCGAGCTGTGTTTAGCCGCTGTTAAGTACGCGTGTCATGCATTAATCTGGGTGTCTTGTTGTGTATTTCACACGACGGCAGTCAGCGCAAGCGTACTTGAGGCTGTCGTTGTGGGTCTTATATTCCATGATGGTGTTGGGGGGAAGGTTGAGGACACGGCGCAGCGTGTCTCGAATGCGAGAGGTGGTCACTTGATCATTGGCCGTCTTGTTCCAGATTGAAAGGATGTCCTCCTGCAGAGTGCCCCACCCCAAAAAGGTGAAAACAGAATTTTGGATAGTATGATGAATAAATGCCATACTATCCTTTTCCCCCCCCTCCAGCACCTCCCCTTTGCTGCCTTAAGGGTCTCACCTGGAAACGGATAGATACCACCACTCCACAGATTTCCTCTCCCACCATAAACTGCTCTCCCACCATAGCAAGGATGATGTTCTCCCAGAATCGCGAGGCGAGTCCCTTCCGCAGCCGGATTATCCACTTGCCACCATTCTTGTTGGCCTCGTCCTAAAGGCACACGCATCCCCGTGTAACATACACAAATACACACCCAGCAACAGATACTCATTCACACACACTGGTCAGATACCTTTTATGTCGACACAGGCATCATTTTTTGCAACACACACATTGTGAGCTTTATTTCGGGACATTGTCTATTATTTAATAACCTAAACATAAATCAAGTATGTCATCGGTACCTATCATAATTCAAAAGTAATGCAATGATGTTGTCATGTGTAATGTGCGTCACTCATCCCAAACCAAGACACACAGTGTGACACAAACACACCCACCCAACTGAATACTGCTTGCCTCACCTGACCTCCCACATGGGCTTGATGCTCTTGTGATTCTGTGTGTGACACACACACACACACACAGCCTGCCTCACCTGACCTCCCACATGGGCTTGATGCTCTTGTGATTCTGTGTGTGACACACACACACACACACACACACACACACACACACACACACCCCCTCTCCTGACCTCCCACATGGGCTTGATGCTCTTGTGATTCTGTGTGTGACACACACACACACACACAGCCTGCCTCTCCTGACCTCCCACATGGGCTTGATTCCCTCCTTGAAGAGATGGAAGTCACTGTGACCCGTCAAGTCACCGGGCCTCACCAGATGACTATAGAGCTTCCAGAACTGCTCCACCTGAGAAAAGCAGAGACAGAAATAAAACACAGGACACACTGAGAGTTTCACCACGTTTCCACCGTGTTCACCGGCCTGGCAAATGACTACAGAGCTTCCAGACACACAGAGAGTTTCACCGGTCTGGTAGATGACTACAGAGCTTCCAGACACACAGAGTTTCACCACGTTTCCACCGTGTTCACCGGCCTGGCAGATGACTACAGAGCTTCCAGACACACAGAGTTTCACCACGTTTCCACCGTGTTCACCGGCCTGGCAGATGACTACAGAGCTTCCAGACACACTGAGCGTTTCACCGGCCTGGCAGATGACTACAGAGCTTCCAGACACACTGAGAGTTTCACCACATTTCCACCGATTTCACCGGCCTGGCGGATGAAAGCTGGTTGACCCCGTTATATCAGCCAGCTAGCAACATTGCAGCACCATTCTGACAGCAGTTTGTCTCATCACACTGCGAATTATCCGGAGTGAATTAACTAGATTAAGTAATTATGGTTCAATACAAATTTCAAGGGTAAAACGAAAGCCCTCATAGGTCCTAGCACCACAACAACAGAACAGGTTTGAAACGGAATGAAAGATAATTCCCTCCGTTTTAAAGCAGATGGAAATTGACTGTTAGCCACGGAGGTATAAAACGTATCCTGCCTGTATTTATACCAAGGATTCTCCAGAATCTTCTCTCAAACAGCCATCCGGCCTCTGCTACTTCCAATACTCACAGACGCCACTGTTCCAATCTGCCGGATGTTTTGCTCGTAACTCTGGGTGTTCGCAGGGCGACTTGGCGTGCGACGCGAGTACCAGAAGGTGTAGTTGTACTGAAGCGGGTGTTCGCCTGCCCCTGGTGTGATCGTCTGCAAAAAGAAAATCACTACAGAATTCCGCAAATTCATCAATCCTTTATAATCAAAATAATAGTAGGAAGTGAAATCTAAATTAATTGCCGGGAAGCCAGGCACCGAGTGACGAGGCTTAAATGTTCTGATAATCAATGCATTTCGATAAATCCTAGGCTATACCATGAGGTTATCACAAGTTAACTTCGTGAACGGCTAAAACCCGCGCAGGGAGCCGTTACAGTAGTAACGCGTTCGTATCGTGACAGACCTTCCGCCGCCCGTTGCTGTTGTTGTTATTGTTAAGTAACCCACTGTCTGTATCATTCTTGTCCTCCCTGTTGACCACCGGGTCCTCGTGGTCTCCATTGTCGTCATCCTTTAAGCTGTTTGGTTTAGAGATTCGCATTATAAATAGTCTGGTTTACAAGACATACCTAAACATCGAAGACTTCCTGTCGAGATTTTATTCCATGCCATAGTAACGTTACTGCTTGTGAAATTTTGACAACTTTTAGTCGCCCTCCCTGCCGTCATAACTTTAGTAGCAAGTAGACAGAGCCCACAACTTAACACAAAGTCATCGTTAAGACGGATAACATAATTCTGATTTTTTTTGCTAACAAGTTAGCTTATGCTACACAATACAAATAATTAGCTACCCCTATCAAGGTAGCAAACTAAAACAAGCTGACACATTCACTTAGGAAAGTTAACACGCTGACTAAATAGCTTGGTCGGCTAACTCACTGGTCAAATTGATTCATTGTCGAACCGTCACAACCGCCTTTTCCGAAAACCACTTTAGAGCATCAACGTGTAACGTCAATCAGTCTCCAGAATAAGATTAGTGATGTATTCAGATTCCAAATATTTTAAAGTTTTGGATATATATATATATATATGGTTTAACGTAAGAAACAATCTTATTTTAAGTCCCTGCCATTGAAACCATATTACGTCCAGCGCAGTCGTACTTGAGGAACTCAAAGAGCATGGCTACGGCAAGAGACATAGGACAAGTAGAACGCGTATTGTAGTTGATTGGCAAAATTATACAAAACTTATTGGAGGCATTTGTTTTGCCAGAGCATTTGTAGTGTCGACCAGTTCTTAAGGGTTTATTACAACAGATTTCGAGTTGTAAGTCACAATTGTTTTAATATTAAATAATTAATTTATTAGTAGATTTTTTTCCTAATATGAAATTCATCAAATAGCCCCATTCCATACCACCCCTTAATATTAAATTAAGTAATTACTTACTTTTGAGATATGTATTTCAAAAAAGCCATTTCAAAACAGAGTTCAAAAACAGAGTTTCACGTATCAAAACAGAGTTTCACGTAATTATTTTAATTAAATCATTTGTTAAGTTTTTAACGGAAAATATTTAAGACTTGGCTGGTTTTGCCTTCACAAGCACAGCCCGGAGTTGCCACCAGAAGTGGCAGGGGGGTTGGACACGATCAGAATAAAAGCCCCATTGTTTCAGATGCGGCCAGAATCTAAATCTGAGAGGAATTTCTTTAAGTAATGTTGACCTGGATAGTAGTGATGCTAAATTAAAAAAAAAAAATATATATATATATATAGGCCACCTAAAATCAATAGTTCTAATGGTTTTATTAGCTTGTACTTCATTGCTTAAAAAAGAGAGAGTTGTCATCTGCTAGTTGACTTCATAATTTGTGATAACTGCCAAGACATTAACCAAATTATGCTATATGAATTGTAATGATACACTGGAACACGCAGTATAATATCAAATCAAAAGATCTCAATATCTCAAAAAAAACTTTTTAAAAAATAAAAGATTTCTCCAACATTTACACAATGGGGAAAGGCAGTTTTTCTCCTTGTGAACTGAGGTGTATAGGCATGCACAAACTGAAATATCCAGGGTGGATTGCCATTATAATTGTCCAAATGTTGTTTTTGTTTTTTTATCCCCCAGACACAATGTGCCTCTTCAACTCTGGAGATCTCTTTGAGCGGGGATTGTTTCTGATGAGAGTCAGAGTGTGGGAGAGGAGGGGGATTTGAAGGAAGGATGCTGTCTGTCAAACTTAATCTCTCCGTCTTAGTCTTCCCTTGTTCTCAAACTCCACTTTCTGTTATTTCTGTTAGTGAAAATGACGCCTTTCTTTATCCATGCGCTCTGTCATTTCATCATAGCTCCGCATTTTGTCCTTCTCATTCAGTCACTTCACCAACACTCTCTTTATCATTCCTCCACCTTAAACAGACACGCACGCACACACGCACACACACACACACACACACACACACACACAGAGAAACAAACAGGCTCTTCAGTTTAAGAGGTTCCACACTTGCCCTCTTGAGTTCCGAAAAAGAGAAAAGAACCACAATAAAAGAGGGATGAGGTAAAGCTCTGTCAAACGGATCAAGAGAGATACTTTTCTCCGGATCCCTCTCCATCCTTCATTCCTCCCAGAAAGGGGGAGGGGGGGGGGGGCAGTATCTATGTCTCCCTTCTTCCATTTTCCCTTTCACTTTTTCCTTCTTTTATGCCTCTGAGCCCCGTGTCTCTAATCTCATCGACTTCAGCTAACTTTACATCTTTTGGAAAAATAGGCGGAAACTTTGGAACAAATTCAACAATTTTATATCTTTTAGCAAGACTCACACTTCTAGTAAATAAAATGTGTTTTTCTCAACAAGGATCTATATATTCAGAAGCCATACATATGATATGATATGATATGATGTAAGCCTTCATCAGTAAATGATAAACAGAGAACTGGCCAACATCTCCCTGAACCACCTTACATCAATTTACACAGTTATTCTAATGTAACAAAATGCAATACACAGTGGTAAATGTTAAACAATGTGGTATATTTTTGTGTTTCAGCGTACATTTGTGATCATGTGTCCGTTTGTGTCCATGTGTAAGGTGCAAGAGACTACCTGTGTGCAGACGTGTGTCTGTTTGTGTGCACTTGAGTCAGTGTAGGATCAGTATGTTCCCAGGTACAAAGGACTTGTCGACCGTGATCGGCGCATGAATGTCCAGAGAAACCAAACCACGCAGGACAGAGCATGCCCGCCCCGGCCCACCTCAGTACCCCCCTAATCCAGCAGGATGGCACAGAGAGTCAGACCTCCACCTCCTCCTCTCCCTCGCTGATACTGTCACTCTTTCTCCTCTCAATGGCTATAAAGTACAGCTTTGGAACTGTTTATCCTAAAACAATGCACAAACAAGAGTGAGCTATTATTTTAGAGAAAAGACCTCTTACTGTAACACTGCATTGCCTTACACTTACATCTTACATTGCATCTTAAACTTGTAGCCGTGTAGTCATCCGTTACCCAGCTAATACAATGTATCCATTTCTGTAAATAAGCAAATAGAAAATACTGCTACAGTGTTACGAAAAGGTCGCAAGGAGTGGTGTAAAGTGTGTTTCTCTCCTGGTTGCCTTTCCTCCCACCTCATGCCATGTATGACACAGTGTCCTTTATGTTAAATTAGACAGGACAGTTCATTGCATTAAAGCACCCTTACCCTTGTTCTAGGGAAAGCCTTATTCAGCATACAGAATTTGTAGGTTCAATACATTTCAGACAAGATGAAGCGACTCTGCATCAAAAGCACATTTTACTCCATAAAACAAAGTTTGAACTGTAGAAAGTCCACAGGACAGCACTGTCAGCCACTGAGCACCCAACCCCTTACGCCTGCCAATCAACCGGAAGGCCGGCCCCTCCTCTCATGGCTGAATCAGTGTCGGACAAACTCGGACATCTGTCTCAACTTCCCAGTTTCTGCCCTCCCCCTCCCTTTCTCCTCCAGTCTCTGTTTCCCCGGGGCAGGCCGGGGATTAAGTCCATGTCAAGAGCAAAAAGGACAAGTGTTATGCTTTTCTGTGGAGGCTCTTGGGACAAGCGAGGGAGGAGAAAAAGAGAAGGAGGAGGAGAGCAGGGGGGCCATGAGAAATAATAGAATTAGGAGTAACAGGCGCATAGTCGATGTTCTCATTCTCAAACCTTATTCTTGCCCTCAATTCTTGTCCCCTTTTGTTACAACCGCCCCCATATTCCTGTGTGGCCCACGGACTGGCGCTCCGGTCCTCTCTCTCTCTTCTTGGTTCGATCGCCCTCTCCACCCTGTGTCAACCAAAATGAAATATCAAGATACAGGGCTACACAGCGTTCAGAGAAACATATATACTTTCACTTGATTACATGTGAAGTATTTTGCACCTTTTCTACACCACCCTCGTAGAGTTGATCGATACAATAACGTGCGATATCTTCTATATGGATACATATAAGGGCAATCTTTATCGCTCTCCGTTTCTAAATGGCTTGATTATTGCTCGCTTTTCCCTAGCTCAGTTCCTCGTGTGTGTTCGTTATTATTTAAATGTCACTCTCCCTTCTCCTTATCTCTCTCTCTCCATTTTATCTTCTCTGTCCATCATATATTCCCCCACACCTTTTATTCAGACTAGGGCACCTTATGGAAGTGATGTCTGGAGGTTTGGGTAATGAAATTAGACTCCAGTTCAGGATTCCCCGACAGCACGAGAGACTGGTGGACTGACATTGCGTGGGCGGAACAGTCCAGGGGTGCAAAAGTGTGGCTCTTCAGCGATGGGAGAGAAAAATAAGTCATCGTAAATGATGGGTGTAGGATGTCTTTTTAAAGGAATGTCAACTATACACTTTCCAGTCTCTCCTCCATCTGCTGGCCCACCTTGGAGATGGAGTAGCACGTCCTTCCGTGAGATGGTCGGGTAGCCTTGTCTCCTCTCTCCTCTGATGTCTTCACTCCGGGTTAGGAAACCCATCCATCGTGACCTCAGAATTCCCTTTGATGAGCTCTGTAAGGTTTTGTTGGGATTGTAATTAGCATAAGTTTTGAAACATAGGGAAGACTGAACAACATTGCCTCATAGAAAAAGTTGAAATGGTGTTTAAAATAAAAATGTGGTTCAATAAAATATAAAATATTTTTAATTAGGTGGAAATAAATATATATATATATATATATATATATATATATACACACTTGTTTGATACATAATACGAAAACATGAAATACAAAATTTGGCTATTCAAATTTATAATAGTAATATATGTTAAATGTACCAATGTAAGAAATTTAAATAGGATAAACTGGCGATCAGTGAAAAACATTTAATATTTGGTAATAAAAAATGTAAAAAACAAATGTTTTAAATTGGTTGTATGTGTAACTGTTAGATAATAATTACAAAACAAGTCAGTCAATTTGTTATTAGAGAAATATTTAAAAATAAATAATGGGTGTTTTTAGAAACATATAAAAATAAATAAACACATACTATAAGATTACTACAATCAATTAATTTAGCATTTGACATTTAGTATCGATATCCCTGATGTTTTTACACCATGTATCTCAGTATGTGAAAATACGTTCTGTACCGACCTCGACCTCGGCTGACAGACAGAAAGAAAAAGAAAAAAGACTGACTGATTGATTGATTGATTGCTTTCAGTCTCCGGCTCTCGTACCTGTCTTTTCCATCATGTGCAGCGGAGTGATTCTGTCAGGCCTGATAGGCATACAAAACCCTGAGACACAGACGTGTAGGTGACAGAGAGAAAGAGAGCGTCAAGCAGAGAGAGTACAGAGATGTATAGAGGGTAATGAGGGAGAGAAATTGGTATGACAGGACGGATGAAGGGGTAGGTGATGGGAGTGAAAGAGTTTTGTAGGCAAGGACTGTATTTGACATATGTTTTTAACTCACTAAATAACACCATGCTCCAAAGGCACCAGGTCTCCTCCTTCACTCGTTATTAACCCACTCCACAAAGTTAAGAAGTAATTCCTTGGATTCCATGACAATAGGATTTGTGTGTTGCATGACTGATGTATAAACATTATAGTATAAAACAGATCGTTTTACCTGATCAACAGCTAACCTGACTCACATTTGCTACTTTAAGTTATTAACCCCTTTGGAGGGTTTTTTTAAATTGCTTTTAATTTAATAAATTATTTTAAACGGTAACATAGAATGTTAGAATTCTTAAATTTTAATATTGCATCTCTACAAACAAGGTGAAGGTTCTGCCATTAAATACTGATTAAATACAGGAATAGCGCAGGGTCAACTGACAGAGGTCATGGCGAAACTAAGCCTACATTGGAGATGCTAGAAGAATAAATAAAGAGTTAAACTTTAACGAACACACAGACATGTGTCAATCACAGCTGAATGACAGTTAGCTGCTCTTTTAAAGCCATCTAATCCTTAAATGGGGAAAGAGGAGGGGTGGCGAGGGCGACACTTAAACTTATGAATTAAACACCACTCCAAGCCCCCAACACCCCCCTTCTTCACAAACAAGCTCCCCCAAACAGCTTGCTTAACTTGAGCATACCACCCACGGATCAACTTTGGTAACCCTACATTAGGACTAACATCGACGTTGTTTTATTTCCCGCATTTTATTCTTCTTTTACCCCCCCCCCCCCCGTGTGATTGTATTGTGTAGGACTTTAAACCGCCCCCGCCATACTTCTGCACTGTCTTTCCATCCTATTTAAACCAACCGACCTCAGTCCTTCTGAGTTTATCACGCGATTGCGATAATAGAGAAAAAAACAGCGGGAGAAAAACAGCGTCTTTTTTCGATTTCTGCAGACTATTGTTTTTATAGGTTTTTTTCTAAAAAAAGGGTAATTTAGTGTGTGCATTACGCAGTAAGACAAAAATATATATAAAACAAATATCGTATGTGCAATTTTATCATTTGAACAAAATAATCAGGAGTAGGCTATACTAATATAAAAAGGCGAATCTTAATATGGAATTAAAATCCGGGTGTTAGTTATATTCGAAAAAAATAGTAGCTCAATGACACTCCAACTACAATTACTACTAAGTAAATAATCTAAAATACCTCTTTAGGACAGGACACTCAGCAAACACCATCCCGTTCTACATAGGCAAGACTACCATTGAATGTCTAACAT
This sequence comes from Hiodon alosoides, assembly GCA_025775065.1. Classification (NCBI taxonomy): domain Eukaryota; kingdom Metazoa; phylum Chordata; class Actinopteri; order Hiodontiformes; family Hiodontidae; genus Hiodon; species Hiodon alosoides. The sequence continues at coordinate 9,865 of JAOYSI010046013.1, read as the reverse complement.
GAGCCAACCTGAGACCTCTAATCCACGGTCAACGAAGAAAACACATCGACAGGTGTGTCTACAATTGAACGCTTGAGCGTTTGATTTGGGTTTGTTTCATTTGTATAGTGGGCTACCTGTAACCTACAGCAAACTTTAATTTATTTTTCACCTTGCGCAGATATCCAAGCCGATGATGGAACGGCGACGGAGAGCACGGATCAACGGTTGCCTTGGAGAACTCAGATCGATGCTGCTGCAATCGAACACCACACAGGTAACGACATTATAGCAATCTTCCAAATCAACAACAAAAAACATGACTATTAGATAACCGTTTTTTACTTAATTACTTTTTAAAACTAAATTACTAATTACTAACTAGTCGAGAGTTTAAATTTTTGGTGTTTCTTTTTTTTATGAAGCCAATACAAATAATGGTTATATAATAACATTCATATTGTAGGCTTATCTTACTATAAACAGTAGCTTTTACCATATTTTAATTATGCCAATCCAGTAGGCCTAGATGATGCAAAAACGACAGAGGATATATCCTACACTTCATCTATACATTTCTATACATAATATTTACTTAATAGATTCCATTGGTCTGCTTGAAACTAACATGTTCACTTTAATACGAAATTAAGATGACAACCTTGTGATTGTGTTTTACAGTCTTGCCGACGGTCTAAACTGGAGAAAGCGGACATACTAGAGATGACTGTTCGTCACCTGAAAGCGTTATCAAATCGTTCAGGCAAGTTTTAATCAAACATGATATATCAAAAAAAAATATATATATAGCAGTTATAAAGGGTGCTTATAAAATATATTATTCAACCTTAAATAGGTGGTGATGTGGTCACCTGCCGACATGAAATCATCAAATTTATACCAAACCACGCAACGACCCCCTTAAAAGTTTCGCTCATTTAAGTGCGACATTTTTCTTTGTCATTCAGGCACTGTTACAGACGCCAACGTCCCGCACATTTTCTGTGCAGGTTACACCGACTGTGCCAGAGATGTGGGGCGTTTTCTCAGCTCCAGCGACGGAATACACCACGAGGTGAGGGCTGCTTTACTCCATCGACTGTCGGATCGAGCCGCAGCCCTCGCCGACAGGACTCAACAAACACAATATTCCCACCGGGTCCCCTTCGTTCGCTGCACACCACTGTTCCCAGATGACAGCGCTCCTACTTCAGATTTACTTTCAGCGGCGATACTGCCGTTACCAGTCGTTGGACAGGCTTTAACTCTTTCGGCTGTGAAGTGCGCGTTTTCGTCCCAGCTGAGAAAGGTTGTCGATCCAGGCAGCTTGCAACTACTGACCCCACACCGATCTCCAGTGACGGCATCCGTCGCGAAAACAGCACCGAGCGAGGCTCGTGAACCCTGGAGACCTTGGTAGCTAACTGCGGATTTTAGTTCGTGCGAGATCGTGATCGCGAACAATGTATTACATGTTAAAAACCAATATTAATGCACTGTTCTACATTAAATAACAGTCAAAACAGATACACTGTATTTTGCTCGACTTAATTGTATAACTTGTACGGGAGTAGGCCGACATGTAGCTTTCGCACTTATAATGAATAATAAAGCAATGAAAAATTCGTTGTCTTGCACTTTATTACCAACATTGAACATTTACAAAAAGGCGGAGTTTATATTTTACCGTTACAAATCGGTAAAGTATACTACAACTCGACTTTGGTTACGGTTAATAATTGCTGGTAAAAGTATATATTTGATCGTTTTTAAGATGAGTAAAGGCTACAAAACAAAAATATTCACTGCGCTTTCTGCCCCCATCAACGTGTTAATATTTATATATGAAACCGATTCCAATTCAACTGGCAAAACAGAGCCACGCTGTACTACTGCTTGCAGATGAACTTGTAATTTCAACAAAGTTATTTCAGTCAAGTATTAAAAAATGACATTTAAATTGTGTGCTAAAGCCTGTAAGTCAGAACTTGGCTTCTCCAGACTCAAAAGGTTTTAAAGATTTCTAAAAATGATGTGCATCTCGGCCTTTTTAGAGAGAGACTAAAGTTTTCCAGAGAACCTAAGAATCTGAATTAGAAGCAGGCCTTCATCTGCGGTAAAGCAAAGCGGGGTAAAGAATGTTGTAGGGGGCAGTTAACAAACAGCGATTAGCTTGGTAAACTCCTGACTTCAGATCGGTTACAATGAAATCCCTACAATTGAACGTATTTTAGTTCAATCTTTTATACAGCCAGAAGGTTCTGCGATACTCTGGGCCGGGTCAGACAGGCCCGAGAGATTGGAGAAACCCAAGTAACTGATTGTTTCTAGTTATTTCCTACAGAGGAATTACAGAAGGTACACATAATGAGAGAAAATACAGTTGATTAAAGACAAACTTACCTTACACATGCATGGTTAGACCGATTAAAAACAGATTTCCCCTCCGAGGGACGAGAACACATATAAATAAAATGTAATACATTTTACACACTTTCAATAAATTAGAACATTAGTAAATAACTTACATTTCCCCTGGGGTTCTGCGGTTATTTTGATTATTGTTCTCAATCTAAAGGTCAAACAAAGTTTTGAACATTGAATTTAAAAAGGGACATTGAAAACATTTTTTCATATCAGGACAAGCTTATTGATACAGAGCAGATTGGTTCTGAATCAACAATCAGCTCACTAAACCACTCTCATACAACACTGACAGTCATCCGTTTATCTGGGGCAGACTTGGATACAGATTCTTTGGAGAAATTGCCACAGTTGGTCAGTTAACAGTAAGCGGGATAGAACATGACATTTGCTGTTAAGTCATTTGCAATTGTGAGTCTCTACATCTTTATGATTTGTAATAATAAACAACGGACGAATACTTCAGAAACATTTAATAACAAAATTAATTTCTGTAACAAAATGAAGTCATCAATCTTTTTAGAACCCTGAGTGTTCCTGTGTCCAACAGGAACAATTCCATATTAGGTGTTTAACTTGACTAAAACCAAAATAATTTAGGGTCGGGTGAATGCTTTCCCATAGACGTGTCCTTCAGTAAGACTTTAATAGCTTGAGACATTTCAGCAAAAGCTGCTTAGAATTTCACACAATGTGGACGAAGGCCATAACACAAGGTTATTTATCACGATACTGGTTCACTGGAATATAAATATTAATCATCACCAGTGGGTTATTTCCCTTTTAGAACCCTCATAGTCCTAAACTGTATACTAAAATCACGTGAGAGGGCTTCGGTCATGTGATCACAAATATAAAATGCAATCCCCAAGACCTTAGTAGCCTCCGTAGACCATTTCAGGCGGTTTTCCACCGCTGGCCCGGAAAGCGTGACCTGGCTTTATCCGACAGAGCTGACTTAGCGTCTGTCAGCGTAACCTGTGTCAACCACGGCTGATTCCCGGGAGCTACCAAGGCTGCCAAGTTCCTTCCAGACACATAACTTGATGACCCTCTAAAGCGTCTGAAGAGACCTGGTGATGAGCTGGAACTTACCCACACGCTCTGGTCCCAGGCTCTGTCAAATGTGTCAACGGCACTGACCCTGTGTCGATGGACATCAACGCTACGCTGAACGTGTGACCCGTGTGGGCAACGTCAAAGGTGCGTTGGATGCATCAGCTGGAGGTTGACAGGAAATGCATGGAGACGTCAACACTGACAACGTGTAAAGGGGTCAAAACACCATAGAGGGACAAAAGACTAAACGCTTAAGTACCAAAGGCCCAATGGGAAGGTGCAATCAACCGCACGCCAACAGCAGCCAATCAACCGCACGCCAACAGCAGCCAATCAACCGCACGCCAACAG
>JAOYSI010046002.1:16486-27000 GCA_025775065.1 Hiodon alosoides | reverse complement strand
TGCCTGGGGCGTAACATTGGTTATCCCAACCCCTAATCCCCGAATTTTCGGGTTGAACCCCCCCCCCCCCCCCCACTTCAATTTGAAGATTCAGCACGATGATATCGGCCGTGCTTGCCCGCTCGACATTCAGCTGCATTGATAAAAATTCACAGCCGGGACCTGTTTGTGGGGTGACGAGATATGCCTGCTTTTTCTTCACTCGTACGGATGCCGTTCTCATTGAATCCGCTTTGCTGTGTGCGCCCGATTACGATCTCACAGAGGCAAGAGGATGCATGGCGGCGTCTTCGCCTTTGACTCTCAGGAAATAATATGACGGGCCGTGTTTATCTGAATCAGGTGGACAACTTCAATAAAACAAACCCTAAACGTCGTATCTGTAGCGTTGTTATTTAATGACATGTTTAAACGTAAAAAAAAATACATTAAAACTGTCTTTGCAGGGCTGTTTTATAGTGAGAAGTGCTATTTGTTGTTATTAGCTCAAAAGCCATACTGCATCAGTAAAATGGCAATCTGTTCCAGGGGCGTTAGAGCCAGGCCTTTGTATATTTATGCTAATGTCTCTCCTTGTCCATAGACCTGAGAGACGGGTGGCATAATTGCATGCGATTACTTTGTTGATTTTTCCATATGGTAGCCAAATGGTGAGGATTCACAAGCATAAGGGTGTTCAGGATAATTTTCCAGTTGTGCCAGAAAGATTGATGTGTATGTATTCAGTTCATTGAAATGTTTTAACTTCTGACTGTTTTAGTTTTTAGTTTGTTTTTTTGCAATCAAAGAGCATGATTAAATGTTTACAGATCGTTGTCAGACCGTTGTTCACATTGCAGACTTTCCCAAGACCCAAGATATAAAACAGAAGCTTTGAGGGTTTCTAATGAAGCTAAACACATCCCGGGTGACAGGACTGGTAGTGCTTGGATCAGCTTCACACTAAAACGCACGGCGCCTTTTTCCTTTTGATCTGACACGGCACTCTGATGACACCCTCCCCCCTCTGATGACAGCGTTCTGGCTATATCCCCCCGTCCCTGAGGATTTGGGCCGCGAGATAATGCCCACAGAAGTGACCCAGCATGAGATCAGTATTTTAACGCCCCCCCCCCAAAAAAAACCACGCTCACACTCAGAGGGACAGCGTCGGTTTGCCCTGCTGTCCAGATTTTATTCTGGGGCAGGTGGTGTGGGGCACCGGGTCTCTCTAACAGCAGCCCCAGCATAGACACATTCGGACGCAGGGATTCCCTTTTGGGGCAAAAATAACGACGGCACCTTCTAGATTGTCTCTCTGTTCCACTAGACCCAGGAGACTTACGTGTGGCTGAACTTAACATACCCAGCCATCACAATGCCCCCAGGAACCGGACTTTATCAGACTTATATCTGGTTAATTCCCCTTGGTAACTTCAGTGGAACACGCATTTCAGCTTGGTAGACGGTCAGTGGGGACTTTACGGGATGCTTAGACGAGCTGTGATGAGGCAGTGTTTTTGGGCTGACTGATTCTTTTGTTTAAAACTAAGCAAGGTTTGTGTAGGGAGACAATCGGCCTAATGCCAACGAGATAAGACCAGAAAAACACTATAATCCATCAAGTACAACATATATTTTTGCTAGTCGTTTTTACTGGTTTCCATTCGTTTCAGGAATATGAGTATAATAACGTAATTACATTCTATTCATTTTCTAAATAAGCCAATTTTATATAAAGATTATATCATTTAAAAAATAACTACTTATTTAATTAAAAAGTAACTATTAAGTTTAAGTATTGTTTAGATTTTTTTTTGTTTTTATGCAAATTAAAAAATCTTTTAGTACATCTATATGGAATGATGTTGATATCAATTATGGTTATCTTGATCGATTAACGTCTCTCAAATTCAGTTCTAGGGGACAGACCTCTGTTTTGGACCCAATGCGGTTTAATACCCAAAACTCACCTCGCGTGCGTATTTTGTAGCTGCCTAAATGATGACCGTCTGTGCAGAACCATATCACGTGCTCGAAGATAATCTGTCAATTTTTACGGAAATTAAGCCACCTAATTGATATCAGATTCAATTTAAATATCAGGACCAAACAATGTTAAATAATTTAGTTTTTACGCTATTAGTTGTTTTATATTTTTTTTTAGAAAACAATAACATACCACTGCAGTGATGTTTGATGTTTAGCGTCGATACAATCATTTTAGCCTTAACTCAGTTACCCATGAGTTTGGACGGCACATCCTCTGTCCAACGACAGTCGTACGAGCGCCCCCCAAAGGAGTCAGCCATCGCCTCACATCCAATCGAAGAATACAAACGCAGCTGCTATTCCTGGGATTTAGTTGTCTGGGGTTGCGGCGCTGACCCAGGTGGGTTCTGCGGAGGTTTGTCTGAGATCGTCCGGTTTTGCAGGTAAGCAAACGAATTACATCGACATAGATGATTGAAATACATATTTGAACTTGAGGCAAAGGCGCCCGTGATCATGATGTGAGTGAATCAATACTTCATGTGGTGTATTCAAGTGAACTACAGATGTACCGCAATGCAGAACAGTTTTTTTTTCTATATCAAGCCGTTCAGACGTGAATTACGTCGTCATCGTTTCGGCAGAAGCCAAATGTAAATTGACAGAAATCCTTAAGTAAAACGACTTTTTATTAATTTAAGCGCGGTTGTTTTAATATCGACATAATGCTTTATTTAAATAGCCCATCCTTGCAGAGTGCAACGATCATTTTTTCGGAAGGGGTAACACTTGTGTGGTGAATAACAACTATTCAGATTTTTGGTAAAGGCATTTCGAGGCGTTCATCATAAATGGGACGCGGTCGGGTGGCGTCTTATTCGATGTAACAGTCGGTTATATGTATTGCAGAACACACGGCCGCTGTCGGCATGAGTCGTGACGGGTAACTTTGTGACCGTGAGGTGGAATCCACGGAGACGCGAAGGGCGCTGCGGGGACGGCTGCCGGGTCTCCCAGCATCACCTGTTTCAGTCTAACTCGGCAGTCTGTCGGCTCGTTCATCTATTGCGGTCTGGGACTTGACAAGTTCAAATCTGTCGCATGCCAGTGCCTGGGGCGGGTAAGCTATTCACCCGATTTTAACGTTTCCGCTAATCAGTGCACCAGTCGTCCTGGCTACGGGTTCGTTAAAAAAAAAAAGTAAAAATAAATTAAATTTGGACATACATCATTTTGATAATTCTCTTTGGCGTTCAGTGTAGCAAATTATAATTTATTGTATTCAGTGATTTATGTCTGTTTTCGTCTCCTGTTCTGATGAGTTCGTAATTGTATCGATGGTCCGCCGGAGGTCTCCTAGCAGTCCCCTGAATTGGACTTGAGGTTCTGACCCATCCTCCCTTGAATTCCACCCATGCTCAGGGCATGCTCTGAAACCACGATTTCCAATGGACACGGGCGTGTGGTTGTGTAAGTCTGTGTTCTAATTTGGGCCCGGGTAGCAGGGAGGCTACTCGGGACCTGTTCTACACTTCTCCGGTTTGCTTCTGTGGTTCACGTTGAGGTAACTTTCGAGAGCCAGTCACCTGTTGGGTTTTGGTACGGTCGGTTATTTCGGAAAACCCCTTCTCTTTACGGGGAGGCTGTAGCGTCTGCGTGTAGCTTGCCGGCTGGGATATGTTAGCCTAAAGAGATGTTCCGAAAGTGGGACGCCGCTGATGATCAGATGGGCACAGTGCTGGTACGATGGATGAGGTTTGACTAGGAGCTGTGGATTGCATCCATTCTGGACTTTTGCAAGATTTCTGTGTGCAGAAAGACACCCGTGTATCTACATCTTGCTTTGCAGAAAGACACCCGTGTATCTGCACCTTGCTTTGCAGAACGACACCCGTGTATCTGCACCTTGCTTTGCAGAACGACACCCGTGTATCTGCACCTTGCTTTGCAGAACGACACCCGTGTATCTGCACCTTGCTTTGCAGAAAGACACCCGTGTATCTGCACCTTGCTTTGCAGAAAGACACCCGTGTATCTGCACCTTGATTGGGCTTTGGGGTGTGGGTTTAGTTCATGCTTCCCTTTGGTTTTGTTTGGTGTGGTGATTTTCTTTTTATAACTGCAGGGGCGCTCTGACCGCAACAGTGCGGTCATCTTTAAGGTTCTAGGCTAGGTTCGAATGGCAGATGGCGCGGCACTGTTGTACTGTTTACAACTGTAAGCCGCGTAGGTAGATCTGGACATGGGGTATCCACCAAGCAAACAATTAATGCTGACGCTTGCATGAATTTCAAGGTTGAGGTGTTGAGTTTATAGCGGCCTTCGGCAACGAGGGAATAGGCACTGGTCTCTCTGGGATTGAGTGTGATTGAGTGTGTTCTGCCTACCAATGCACTAGCGCAAGGTCTCGTTGGTTTTCTCCAGGTAATGGAAGCCTGAGGGCTTCACCAGGCAAAGAAGGTTTCTGACTGGAGAGGATTTCAAGGCTCCCGATAAAATATGTTTAACTGTAAAATATATAATAATTATTTATAGCCACGGGCGTTGACAAAAATGTACTGGAGTTACTGGGTTTTTACTCGTTTTACACTGAGACTTGTTTTTTTTTTTTTTTTATGTGTAGTAGTTAAATTTTTAAATAATTAAAAATGTGTATTTATTTGAACGGGTCAATTTTGTTAGTGCTGGGATAATGTGGAGTGAAATCGCCCTTTATGATAAATTGCGGGGGGGCTTGCCGGTTTAACAAGAGCGATACGGTTAGCGACATCGCACGCTAAATTTAGAGAGTGACCCGCGTGGTCGTTTCAGCTCAGTTTCCTCGGGGACCTCCTTGGATGACTCTGCCATTTTAACCTCCATAGGCTCTCGCAAGAATTCTTGTTCGCGTTAGTTTTGTGGGAGAGGTGATTGGTCCGCACAGCAGGGCCTGAACGAGGCTGGTGTTGTGTTTGCTGGGCTTGGTCTGCGACCTCTCCTCATGCCGACCCCTGGCGGCGTTGCCCGAGCGCCCCGGGCCCGAGCCCGTAAACCCTGGCAGCCGAACCCAGGGTTTGGGTTTTTTCCCAGAACTCGCAGAAACTCTTTGGCAGGACTGCACTTTCAAGCGTTACGAAGACGGGAAAGACGTCTGCACAGTTTTCTGTGCGTGTCTGTGTATACGTGCGTTCAGTAAGGGCAGGGGTGCAGGTTATACAGGTTTCCCTCTAAATCGTGTAGGCTGCATCAATGCAGAACTTACTAGCGCCAATGCTGTTTACATTTTACTCGAATAGCCAAAAAGACGGGCAGCAGTGCCAACCCTGCTATAAATAAAATATTAAGTTTAAACTACGACAGATTGCTGTAAAGTCAGAAATGTTCCCACGTTGGAAAAAATGAACGAGGTTTGTCTCATAAGGAAAGTGCAGTTGTTTTAGTAACCAGTTGTTACTAACCAGTACTTTCCACCGAAAAGAGGCATCAAATCCCTTGCAGTTCAGTGCCACTGGTTGGCATAGCAAGTTCACATTATTTTTTAGTTTTTCTGCCAACCCAATGTGGTTTTTAAAATCGGATTACGGCGATTAAAATAATCCAGGTAATGCCTGCACTCAAAGCTATTTTCAGTGGCGATGAGGATAAGTCTGCATTTATGTCTGGGTTCTGCAGAGGAAAGGTGTCTGTCATTCTGCGGATCCGCCCACAGAGCCCTGACTCCTGGGCCATTTTGAGCGTAGTGTCACGATTCCATCCACATAACAAGACAAACGCACAGCTGGCAGAGGACCGAGACGCTTGGATGTCAGTGATGGTGACAGCGCCAGTCTGACTGCATGTGTAACTGGTGCCAGATCAGTCCTCTCCGCACAGCGGGCGTGTCCTCAGGGTTTCTGCTGCTGAAACGTGCACCGTAATGGGTCAGGAGTGGCTGTCCCACCTTCATTCGGGCGCCCGTTAAACGGGCCTGGTTCGGGCGCCCGTTAAATAGGCCTGGTTCGGGCGCGCGGTTATGGGGGAGTTATCTGATAATGTCCCTGCCGCAGCGTTTGCCGCCGTTTGCGGACACATCCCGTCTGTCCGCCAGAGAATTGGGATCCCTTCAGTTAGCCCTCAAATTGGAGATGTAGATCAGAATGACATGAGTCTGGAAGCTAGTCACTTTCACCAGTCCCTCCGTCTTTCAATGAGCTGCTGAATATATCAGCTGGTTTTCCTCATTTTATTCTAAGGATGGTTAAACGGTCGTTTTTTTTTTAAGATTTCATTCAACCAAAAATTATGCCAGAGTGGTAACGGTCCACCTTTAAGAGGACCAGTTATTACAAGGGCCAAAACAAAAAAAATAAAAACTGGTAACGTGAGCTGGTGACTTCCTTTTGCGCTCATTTGCTTTCTTATGGATATTATCCGTAATGGAATATAGCCTGTTTCATCAAGTGCATTTCCTGTGAGGTTGGGAGGGACGAGAATAGCTGTAATAATTTTCCTGTAGGACGTAAAGAAGGAACTCATCACGAGAGAATAATCTGCAGCAGAGAAAGAAGAAAGCTGTTTAGCGGTCAGTGGTTGAGAAAGGGGAACTTAAGTGACTTTTCGATTACTTTGTTCGCTGAATATAAACGATAAGTCCAAGTTACTTTTTCTTTCATAAAACGATAGGAAAACACATTTTACTCTGTCCTAAAGTCCAGGTATGTAGGGGCAGGTCCTCTTTAATTGGGCATGAGTGATGTTAATTAATACAAGCCATCCCTCCTCCATCGTGCTTGGTCCAGGAGAGCTTTGATGTGGGGGCATTAGTATTACGGGTCGGTCCCTTGCCCGGGGTAACAGGGCTCCTCAGTGGGTCCAGCTGAATGACCCGTACCGTCGCTTTCAGGGCGTACAGAATGGGGCGCGGATGAACAAGGGAAGAGAGTCTCGGTTAAGACTGCTGTGTATCTCTCCCGACCCACAAACAGCTGGCCCTTTTAAATCCTGCCCCCTGCCATCGTCCAGGTCGGAATACCAACTAACGGACGGAAACAAGTCCTGCATTTAGTCTGAATCTGCTGAATGGCAGATTACTCCTGTACTGCTGTTATGGTCACTTGCAGTCAATGGTGCTATATTTTGTGTGGAGAATTAGCCTGTGTTCATTTCACCATACATTCACTGCTACAAAAAGCTCATTGTCTTCCCCACAGATGAGCGGTTTATGGAGCTCATCTCCCTCTCTTGCTTAATTCAATCAAACTTGGAGCATTACGCACGTTCATTGTACTTCATTGGAACATATCCACTTTCCCATGAGCTAAACTGATGAAATATGGGTTTCTTTCCTCTCTGTGAGTTTTGCCCCAAGGTAAGCAATCATATCTTTTAACCAACTCCTCCAACTCCAAATTAATTTCAATGTTTCAGCAATGCCTTTGAGCTGAAACTGCAGTCGTTGGCTCCTTGTGCAAAAACTTCACGCATGTTTATGGAACTGGTCTTTTAAAATAATTGTGTTCCAGACGTTTAACTTAAAAAAATAAAAAACGTGTTAATCACATTATCACAGACTCATAATCGTAATCACAAAGTCTGAAGATTATGCATCACAACTTTATCTCCTAAAAAAAAGCACTGTAGTGGGCAAAAAAAATTATCGAGTGGTATTGAGTAGACCGTTGCGCTGATACCCGAGGACTGCAGAGTATTTGTAGCGCGGCATTGTGGGAGAATGACTGTCCGAAGCGCATCACATGGCTCTTTGGGCTTGGCCACTTGGGACTCCTCCACAGTGGTGTATTTGGCCCCCTCGAAGTGAGGAACCGCTGACTGTTCTCCAACCATCCTCTACGAACCATTTCCATTTCACATACGCCGCCGCTAATTAGCAGACAAAGCCAGAGTTTTGGAAGGTGCTAATGGCTGAGCTGTGGTTATGTAGTATTTTGTTGCCTTGTCTACGTGTTACGGGTATGGCGCTGCTACAGATGAATGGCTAGAAGGCACCCTCTCCTTGGGTTGGTTGGCTTGGTCAAGGCGAAACCTTGGGATGCTGCAGAGACCCAGAGTCCCCTGGGCGTAGTCTGCGGTCGTTCAATAGCCTGCGGCTACACATGGTGGAGCCCAGGTGGTACTGACGGTCCAGCATTCAGGGCAGGATTCAGAGGCCCATACCTGAGACTTTGAGAGAAGCACCCTTTTGCCCACGTTGCTGAATTTCCTAAGGCTTTTATAAGATTTAAGCATTATACAAAATGATAATCTCTGGCAAGGAGTCACTAACCCTCCAACGGGTTGTCTTGCAGTGTGGAAGTTAATCTGCATTGAGAGGTTTAACTCTCTTTCCTGCTCTCCATCCTTTATAAGTGGTTGCTCCAAACTCAGAGGGAGGAAAACTAAAGATGAAGTCTGGGCGTTTTCACCAAAGCTGGAAGCATTTGAGCCGTGACATGCGTGAAGAACTTGACGTCGCAAGCTGTTTGACTCACCTTGGATGCCTATGAATCCTGGCTAAGTACTTTTGGTTTGCCTGGAAACTGCTGTGTAGAACCGTGCAGCCTGAGAACCACTCTGGATGAGATCATTCAGTTTGCTTATTTTAATTAAATTCAGAAGTATTCAGCCCTGAGTCAATACTTATTGGAAGTGTCTTTGGCAGCAGTTATAGCTGTAAAGCCTTTGGTATAAGTCTCTACCAGCTTTGCTGAACATCAAGTTTTGCCCATTCTTCTTGATACATTTTCTCGAGCTCTTGCAGGTAGGTAGGGGCTCTCTTATGGACAGCGATTATGAAGTCCTGCCAGCGATTCTGAATAGGATTTAGGTCAGGACTTTAAGTCAGTGACTGGTGTACTCAAAGAAATGTAACCTGTTATTTCTAAGACACTCCGGCACAGTGGCGTGAAGCAAACGCGAGAGGGCCCCCCTGCAGTGCCACCCCCCTCTGACCCACACAAACAAAGGCCCCTCAGTCAGTGGCCCCAACCCTTCACCCCCCCCAACCGCCCCCGCGGTACATAGCACTGTAGCTTAGGCCCTGTGCTTGGGGTCATTGTCCTGCTGAAGAGTGAATTTACGCTCCATTTGAAGTCTTGAAGCATGAAAACAGATTTCCCTGAAGGACATGCTGATGTGAAGCTCACCCGTAGCGTGATGCTGAGAACCACCATGCTTTGCAGTCGTGTGGACTAGAAGATCTACCGTGTCTGCACAAACATAACCGTCCGCACAACAAGTCTCTACTTTGGTCTTAGCCATTGAACTCTAACCCTAGCAGTCTGGACAGTCTGATTTCTTCTGAAAACTTTGTCCCTGAGTATAGGTCAGAATGTTCCTGGGTCTTCATTGTTGAATCTACCTGACCAAGGAACCTCACAGACGGGTGTTTTTATCCTGATACAACTATCATTGCACTCAGACAGAGCCTGTTTGACTTACCTGTGGTCATTTTTTGTGCAACAAAATGATTGTCTCCAATCTGGGTCCGTCAATTGTGCTGATCTCAGCTCGTTGGGTGTTTCTCAGTGTGGTTGATAATTTAAGACTTATTTATTTGAAATCCGTGTTCATTTTTTATTTACTCCTTGTCCTTTTTTGTTATTTATCTGATGACAAAGCTTTAAACCAGAAATAATGTGAAAATTGCATAAGGGTCTGAAGGCCTTTTCAAGGTACTGTATATTTGTTTTGAATGCAGTTTTAAGTACATAAAACAACATCTTTATCTGTAGAAATGATATTTGATGTATAAAACCACAACCGCACTACATATTAACCCACTAAACACAGACCAAACCATTAAAATCTTTTAATAATTTTTTGACCTGCTGATATTTATACTTCCCGATAACCTTCAAGAGCTCTTCAATACGGCTTTTTCTGATCTTTGCAAGCTCTGAAAAGCAAGCCGTGCTTTGTCAATATCTGCAGGATTTCGGTTAATGGAAAAACAGTGCCCGGGAAACTGCCGAAGTGTGTTTTTGCCTTTTGCCTTGCAGAACCAGAACTTGTATTGTGTTAGCCATTCGCGAGGCTCACAATGAAAGCGCACTGAAAACCAGTATATCTGTTCATGGAGAGGAAGACTACAGAAAACCTCTAGAGTGTAATTCGAATAATTATTTCTCTGTGGCTTTGAGACGCATTCATGCTGTTTTTGTTTTGAAGGAACATTTGAATGAATGCAGTTGATTGTGCTGTAGTTTAGGCTTCCAGAATGCCATGAACACATTTTTTTGGGGTCATCTTCTTGTAAGTCTGTTATTAAAAATTAATTTAAAAACCAAGAAACAAAAAAATCCTTTGAAAGAATCTGGTAATTGCTTGGGTGCCCTACACAACCAGAGGACCAGCGTCCCCCCCAGGTAATGGATAAGTCTTAATGAACAAATCTTCATTGTGTGCTCAGAGTTTCTGCCCCGACTGTGAGCGTTATTGTGTGCTCAGAGTTTCTGCCCCGACTGTGAGCGTTATTGTGTGCTCAGAGTTTCTGCCCCGACTGTGAGCTTTATTGTGTGCTCAGAGTTTCTGCCCCGACTGTGAGCGTTATTGTGTGCTCAGAGTTTCTGCCCCGACTGTGAGCGTTA
>JAOYSI010045991.1:12485-27001 GCA_025775065.1 Hiodon alosoides | reverse complement strand
GTTTATATTGTTATATAGATGTTCCATTCGTGTTTATATTGTTATACAGATGTTCTATTCATGTTTATATTTTTATACAGATGTTCTATTCATGTTTATATTTTTATATAGATGTTCTATTCGTGTTTATATTGTTATATAGATGTTCTAGTCATGTTTATATTATTATTGTTCAGTAGATTGTGAAATGTTGAATTATTTCATTTTATTTATTTATTTTTTATGGTTAATGATTTGTCGGGGGTTTATTATTATTATTATTATTATTATTATTATTGTTATTATTATTATTATTATTATTTATGTGCTGTACAACTATGAGAAAATACTGTATAAGTGGTGTGGTTTAAAAACCAGCGCAATTACAGTAGAGGTACCGTCCAGAAGGAAGGTGATTCTGAACAGGTCCATCTTGGACTACTTTTTCTGCATTATGTGTTAATTTGTTGTTTATTTTGACCGATATTTTGACATACTTGCCACATACTGTTTTCCAATATGAAAAATATGAAATATTTGATACTCACATCCAAAAAGTGTAGCCTGTCAGTGAACTAGAAAGTGAGGTAAATTATGAATTTGGGTTTTTAACTGTATATTACATACAATAAACAGTGATTAGGTACTAATTGCAAAAGTAGACAGGTTTGTTAGACCCAACAATAAACTTTAATAAATAATAACTTACAAGTTATTAAATATTCTCTACATTTCTTAAAATTCCAAGTGAGTGTGAAATATTGGTGTTAATGATTAATGTTAATGATTCTCACCCCTGGACTTGAGTGGTAAGTGGTATTTATTGAGGTAAACACAAACACACAGCAGACTGAGTCTAATTTAAGCACATAGATATGACTTTTGACTCAGGGAACCTTCCCCAGAGAAAAGATGACACTGTATCACAGAACCCCCAACAGAAGTCTCGAATTGAGATCAGAGATGTCACAAAGGAACTTCATTCAACTTCAACTTCATTTTATTTTATTTTCACGTACGGTTAAAAAAAATTTCTGAAAATTATTAATATTTCGGGTGAAATTTTTTGATACACACGTGGTCAATAGAGCTCTTATTAACATTTTCTGCTTCCAGTTTGTTGTTTTATTTTACTTAATATTCTGTCCAACGCGTGATGGCTGTTCAACAACTTTTAACTTGATGATAAAAATCAGCCCCCGGAAGAGGCTTGCAATTTCGTTTATCCGTCGCGTGATAACAGTCCACTCCCGGGTCTCCGTCCATGCACATTTTTTGAAGGGCGAAAACGGCTTAATTTGGTCCCGCGTTAGTTGTCAAGACATTTTCCGTGCCTTTTAATCGCGGGAAACGCAACGTTTTTGGACCGACCCTTAGTCCTCATAATGACATCAATGGTTTGCATGTGAAACATGACCGATGAACATGGACGCATTCAGTAGCAGTAGAACAAACAAAAAAAATACAGCAAAAAGATAATATACCACACTCGATGACCCCACAACAGAGCCAAGTCCAATCTTTGCCCTTGGCCAAACCGTCTCTGTTCACTCATTAATCTTGTTCGGTACTTGTCAGTCGCACTAGACTTGACCCAGCTCATATAAGTCAACGGTTTTTATTTAAATCGACAAAAACTTGGTGTATTGCCTATCAATCCTGGTTCGCTTGCCAATCCCTGCCTACGCATTGAGAAAACCACATTGCCTGATCTTGTTCTCAAACTGCTGGAAGTGGAAACGTACTGACCAAAACGTCAAACCATGCTGATCGCTAATCACAATCACTTCCACATAGACAGTTCGCAGTAAGAAAGCCAATAGAGGCACTGGTTCCACGTTACACAGTCACTAACAGAACAGTACCGATGGATTGGGTTGTGCATTGATGTTTTTCCCACCTGTCTACTTTTTATATTCCCTGGAGAGAATCCCGATATGAGGTCACTAGACATTGGTCAATTAAAAAAAAAAAATAAGTCCAGTTTTGGGGCTTTCCTGGGACTGAATGCTGAAGTCTTTCAGCATTGAGAAACTGTAGAGAAGCATTTACTGCCATCACAGGAGATTGTTTAATTCACAAAATATTTTTAAATAAATTAATCAAGGGCTAAAGTCGAGGTTTATTACAGTTATTCTAGGTTTGTTATTTAAATCAAATAAAAATAGTGCTAAATAATGCTATTAGTAACAATAACAATACTGCAGTTTATAACAACAACAATAATAATACAATAGTAAAAAATAAGAATGATGCAAATAATAAAATAAATAATAATAATAATAATTATATATAAAATAAGATTAAGGGCTGAATTTGAAACATTTATTATGTTTCTAGGACCTGAACCCTGAAACTTCGTAGTTCGTAGTTCTCGCAGTTTTCGGTGTCACTTATCCAGTTTAAACGGTCTTATCCAGAAAGCAGGCGCCGGTCTCCCCCCGGGGAGAACTGAAGCTAGACATACAGGATAACGCAATTATATCTTGGAAGAATTTAACCTAATTATAACCAAAACAACCGCGTGGAAAGGGTTAGCTTGTGAAGGAAAACTATTAGTATGGACAGGGGCATTGGCTAAATCTTTGAATTTATTTCAAACGACAACAAAAACATATTGATATAATATGGTTAAATGCATGCTTCTTTATATTTTTTCATAACCCCGATCAAGGAGGTACAAAAACTTTTTTAAACATGCATATTGAATATTATTTCGGCTCATCATATTTTCGTAATTTGCAGTGAACTAAACAGTATTTAGTTGTATTTGGAAACAGATGAAGAATAACTTCACTAACTGTACAAGACATGATCCGACGAATAATGTTTATTAATTTCCTATTTCCGATTTTATATGACTTTAACCATCTTTTGTCAACTTCAAAAAACTAATTTCATATTGCTATATAATCATTATAGTACATAAATATACAAAAAAATAGCAAAACAGTGATGATCCAAACTGTTAATACAAATACGTCATTATTTTTCGATATAAATTCGGAATAAATGCGGTCCTACTACTTTGATATTCGAGCATTTTAACGAACTAAAACGTAAAATCCAAGAATAGATACTAAATCTTCCCCAGGCTTTAGTTATTTTATAGTGGCTACCGAAAAGGAAATAATCTGTTAGGATTATATCGGTTATATCGGTTTAAATCGGTTAGACTGCTCATTATTCGCAAATAGTGTAATTAAAGAGGATCTTCTTTGATGTCATATTTTTGGTAGGTTTCAGCTTCAACTTTTCAAAGCATATTTACGCTCTTTTTGTGCGAACACATGGTGGCAATTTTCTAATCATCCAATGCACTGTAAACCTGTGTACATTCACGAGGGCGTCACGCCGCCAGTAATTCGGTGAATAACTGTGACAAATTCCCATTGTCTCCTATTTACCCGTTCTTTATAACCCCGTACGGCCATGCAGCCCAGAGCTATCGATTAATCACAGCCTGAACCAAGCCAAGACTGCGCCTCCGGGCAACCAGCAAAAACCTGTCATATTAGATCTGTACGAATTAACGGAACTAATCTGAGGACGGTGCAGTTTGCAAAGGATGAACAAAAATCTACGGAAGTCGGAGACAACAATAAACTTATAACAAAAAAAAAAACAAAAAACTTTTATTGACTTGGATGGCTTTGTATTTGAATTTGAGCAGATATATTGAATGACCAGGCAACAAATCTCTTTGGTCTTCAACTTTGAGGAGGATATTTAACCTATATTTGCTTTAGAGACAATATCATAACAACGTGCGTTTGTAATTATGCTATTCTACTTATGCAATAGACTTTCGTGATTCCATGACGGTCAATGCAACGAGAAACATTTTTATTCATAGGCCTTAACAAAAATT
This sequence comes from Hiodon alosoides, assembly GCA_025775065.1. Taxonomy (NCBI): domain Eukaryota; kingdom Metazoa; phylum Chordata; class Actinopteri; order Hiodontiformes; family Hiodontidae; genus Hiodon; species Hiodon alosoides. The sequence goes on along the minus strand of JAOYSI010045991.1, from coordinate 23,151 downwards.
ACATCGTATCATTCGACATAATTGAAATATGAACAAATTGAGGTGCAATATATTACTACCCTAACCCTAAATTAAATGTATGTAGCTGGAGCGCATCGAAAATAATGCGTGGAGAAATATTTTGTGTTGGAGGCCAATCATTCTCTAGCCAGTTGACTAAGAAGGAATACTTACAAGGACCGGTATGAATCATGAATTATTTTATTTCAGTTTAATATTTGCATGGAATCATTTCTTTATAATAATATTTTTAAATGTTTAAAATAAAATATTAAAAGTAGGCCATCGAAGTACATATTACTCGAAACGAAAAGAAAGTGAGCCAACTGAAATCAAAACGGTACGTTCGAAAATTCTCTTAATTAATTGCAATAAAGGGATCCTTTTCCGAAAATTATTAGCGTGCTATATTTTCATTATTCCACTTCAGTGCGAAATGAGTGCTTATTAGTTGACCCGCTCAATCCCAGTTATTAATTTTTCATGAGCCCTAGCGTGCAGACGTATTCGACCCTTAATTCCATTTCAGTTGCATTGAAGGGTGCAGTGTAAACAGGGATAAGGAAAATTATTAATACTTAAGAATGTCTGTGACAGCCCTTTGCCTTTCAAATGTATTTACGTACGAAACAGAATCAGATGTGTGCGTGAACGTAAAACACGTTGCAACATGCAGTCTTCAAGCGTCCAAGAGTTTAGAGCCACATTGATTATATATATATTCGCTACAATCCTCCCATCCAATTTATTCGTTATGGGATGTTCTCTAAGGCTCTCTCTCAAAGTGCACGGAGGTTCTCCGACCATTAGCCGTACAGCACTAATGTGTATTCGACCCCAGATAAAACCAGATGGGAAAGCCTTTACATCTGAAATAGGATTCAATGTTAATTTATTAATACCGGTCCAAATAAAAACAAGTGGACTGTGTCCCTCCTTGATCCTACCTCAAGCTGGAGAGAAATATTTTCATTCCGAACATTAATTAACATGTAGAGTTGGCAGTGCACAGTAAATGGTTGGTGGTAAACACATTATTTTATTATTATAATTTTTGTTGTTATAATAATTATAATATTTTTTATCAATTTTGTTATCGATCTCAGGCATTATCTAAATACATTATGAACAAATAAGTTAATATAATAAAATAACGCAGATTCGATTTAACTTTATTACGTCATTGATGTATTTAAAAAACTTGTTTTGCATGGAAATTACTCTAGTTTTGATTGCCCCTCTATATGTAGATGTTTAGGTTAAACTACACTCCAATAGATTTATTTACATATTTATTTTAGAAGTATATTTATTAATGAGAGTTTTTTGGCTAGTGATACACGCTTCGCGTTCTATAATCAAAGCAGAGATATGTATAAAATGTTATGAACAGTACATTAGATTATAGCCTGCCCTAATAAACGCCTTAATCTCTAAACAGAATTTCTATTGCATAAGATGCCGTTGTTGTTTCTAAATTGTTGTATATAGTGTGACAAGGAAATAAAACCGTTTTCATGACTTCGTGACCGACCCTTTAATAGTATTTAACCAATACATAAGAATTCTAAGAGTATAATTTTATAAATTGCTTCTCGACCATTCAGCCATTACTCAAGTTAACTTATCTACGAAAATAATTACATTCATTTCAAAATCTAAGAGTCAAAACCAAAAGCAATATTATTGTTTGTATTTACGTTTTTAAGAGTTATTCTGATTATTTTATTAAACTCAAATGTTATTATATAACACAATATCAATAATAATATTAGATTGTTATTGTTAGTATTATTGATATTGTTATTAATATTATAGCTTAAGATATTTTAAATTCGAAATATTGTGGAAAAGAAAACAATGGTAAGACTTCTTACCTGTCATAAACACCTTTCGCCCGCATTTTCCGACCGCTGCGTTATTGAATTCATATACCGGTAAAAAATCTTGTTTTGAAATTTCCCAACAACACAATTAGAATCTGTTTCTTTAAGGAAAGGGCGCACGCCTGAAACCCTGCCTATTTGGTAACGCAGTAGCCAATGGAGTGGGAGAATCCAGGGGTTTTGGCGGAGTGTGGGTCTCACCTGCTCAAAATAACTTCGAGAAGGAGTACAGGGCAATAATTGCAGTTTTGTCAATTAATATCCGTGGTAGGACTATACAGTGTTATTCTCATTTGATGTGGTCGGACTGCTGTTCTGTGCAATGCTTTGGGTGGAGCGCCGGTAATTCTTACAAATACTGCAGTGTGGAACAGACATTTACCATTTGACTTGGCAACTCTTGATTTTTGGATTTTTCAGTCCAGAACGTCGTGTTTAAACGTCACTAAATCTTAATTTTATACCACCTATTTTTCGTCACCGCAGTTGTAATAATAAGGTCTAATACACTGAAATGCAGGGATATTACTCGTCAGTGGCCATTCATGAATTTTATATACTTTTCCGACAGGATTACGGACAGTGATGTTTTTCCTCCAGCCTTTTTTACTATAACTGGACATCGTATTATAACTCAGTGATGGTTCATGAGTTACCCAAAAGGAAATATAACCGCCTGCAAACGTATTTTTAGCCTGCCTGGGATATCGTTTATTTATTTTCCTGACATTTACAACGTCAAGTCATTGGACACGAAAAAATTAACTCAACGTCGGAGATGGAACACACGGGAATTGAAGACGTAAATCCAACACATCAGCAGCACGAGCCCATCAGCTTCGGAATCGACCAGATTCTGAACAACTCGGACCAACACAGCAGCTGCATGCTGCCGAACCGAACTGGCGACTCGGATTACCAACTGGCCTCAAATGTGTACACCAATGGCTACAGCGGCGTTTACAACCCGGCGTGCTCCTTGGCTGCAGGGCTACCAGGCTCTTACAATGTCAACATGAACATGAACGTGAGCATGAATATGAACGTCAACGTAAACCCGGGGAACGGCAGCGGGGTGATTCGGGTCCCGGCCCACAGACCTATGCCGCCAACGCCACACCATCATCATCATCCTCCCACCCATTCGACGGGCATATCCACTGGCGTGTCCACTGTACCAGCAATGCCGGGCATGGGAAACGTGGGAAGTTTTACTTTCCCCTGGATGGAGAACAGCAGAAGATTTGCCAAAGACAGGCTAACGGGTAAGGAATTCGTTGCCGTGTTGTTATTTAACTCGTGGAACAGAAACCACAGTGCATGACCTTAATGTTTTAATATATGTGTTTTTGAATGCATGTTTGGCTATATTGGATGACTTAATTTGTTGTAGAAGAAACGCTATCATGTTGTGGCTGGGAAGAAATCTGAGCAGTTTATTATTATCACATAACAAAACTAAGAAAATGCTAAATACTGGTATCAAAATCGAGGTTAAAAGGAGCAAAAACTATTTTTAAATTAAATTAGAGTTGCCCATATATGAACCAGCATATGATTTGGAATGCATTAATTAACCATAGACGATGTAATAATCCATAATTGAAGATAAGCGATTTTCAGAGTTAGATTTCGAATAAAGCCTTATCCAAAAGGAGAGTCCAAATAACAAAACATTATAACATAATTATAACAATGTATAATACTTGGGTTAACTCTGGAGTCTAGAAGTGTCTGTGCGCATACGCCCACTTCTCCGAGTTCCCGTTGAGCAATGTTTATTAATTATTTTTGACACTATTTTTTTTGTTTATTTTTAAATTATTACTAAGTTTGTAATAATTAATTTTTCAGTAGTTAATTTCAAACAGGCTTAATTAACTCCAATTCAGATTATTCACGCACCATATTTATTAAAATGAATTAGTGCCTTTGTACGGTTGGCTTGCGTTTATTCATTAAAGTTTTTTCTTCAAATTTGTGTTTTCGCTGGTTGTTTAATTGTCATTTCCTAAAAAATAATCCATTGGCCTTTGACATTTTTGGTATTAGTATTTTGCATAATATGCTGTAGAACCCCAGTGAGGTTAAATTTACCTGAAGCAACAATAAATAACTTAATTTGTAGGCACTATAAAACATTTAATTCTGACATAACTCGAATCACCCGAAATGGGTTTTGCTCGAAAAATATATGCAAAAATGTAATTTTGTAATTTTTTTCCCTTTATTTACAATAAGTAGGTCGACGGCAATTTAATTAAATCCAGAGTCTGAAAAATATTTATAATTTCATAAAATTGTTACTTAACGAGAGAGACGAACGGTCCCCTAAACGGAGCTAGAAAATAAATATTCGGCATGGATGAATAATATATATATAATACAGATTAAATCTTATACTGCTTTTATGTGACGAAGTACCAGGATGTAGACCTTCTTATACATTAACCATTGTCATTCAAAGGTTTATTACCAATAACTGAATTAATTAATGAAGGTTATGGGATGTTTGAATATCTAATTAAGTATGTAATAAAGATATCTGTATATCAGAGAGTGAAAAAACGAGAAATCTCCATAAATTTTTTGTTTGCGGCATATTATTGTTCAAGGAATGTGTAAAAAACAATGGGCGCTATTTAATACAACTCCCATTTGTAGCCCACAACGGTAACAAGTGGTAGGTCCTCGTTGATTTGCTACTGAGCCCGAGGTAAAAACACCATCTGCTTTAATTAAAGAAGATGACTCGGGTGATGGAGTTGGAGAAGACTTCACTGACAAAACGCAGAAGAGAATCAAGCACCTGCTTCGGAAATGTTTGAACAATTTAGACCAATTAAACTAATTAACACACATTAATCAGTATCAGTGTTGAAAAAACATCCTTGGATTTAATTATCAACCTGTGTTACTCCTGGATTTGAACTAATTCAAATGCGTTCTTTGGAGCCACGTATTTTTGGAAAGTTCGATTATTTATAAATTTTAAAATTTAAAATTTAAATCTTAATTTAATTGGTAATTTTTCCAATGTCAAGCATATTTCTCTTACGGATATGTGCGAACTTTTTTACTTGCTATCTTGAAGGTTTATTCAAATAGGCCGTCAGTAGAAGACTCCTTTTCCTGAACTACAAATTAAAATTCTGTGACTGCTGATCATAAATAATATCAGTATTTTGTTACTTAATATTATAGATATGTAATATAACTTACGAATAATGAAATAATCACAACCAATTAGCAGTGTAAACTCTTCAAACGACATCACTGTTGCAAGGTGCGAGTTTGTTACGGTTGACCAGTTTTCAATACTCTTATTACTTACGTAGCGCTTATTTTATTTTCCAATCTTGTCAGAAATATCGTTAGATTGCAATATCTGGTGGTACTAGGACAGTATTTCTTTAGCAGACTATACATTTTGGGCCGAGTTACATTGTTGTATCTTTATCCAATGTAGCATATATGACTAACGGTGTTCCGTCTTACAGTCCGTTTATATGAAATGCTTGCTTAATTGACGAAGCAGCCTACCAGGATGGTCAAAATGTCGTTATATACGTCTAGTTAATTTAGACGAGTTTGGCTTATTTTGTGCGTCACTGGCAGTCGTCAAGTAAAGTAGCTTATCATCACCAAAGTATAACACACTACACACCCAATTCTATTGCTACAAATTATGCTTGTTGTCATAATAATTACCGATATTTAAATAATAATGAACACCAATAACCATATACTAAATAACTTTCTTATAGACTTATGTATGTACACTAGAATAATTTGGTATGGTAGCTTATAAAACCAAGTCATTAAATTCTAATGGTTTAAACGTTTTGGTAGCACCTGAAGAGGGTACACGGACAGATAATCAGTCAAACTCGTAGAGATAATTCGATAATGATTTCTATAAATTATTATTAAGACGGTATTTAGAAATGTTAAACCATCAAACAAGTGGGCAAAACAAGATACATACATACGCGGTTCGGTGTCCGGGAAGTGTTCTTGAGTCATCTTATTTTACCAAGTTGTTATAGCGTTTGGCCTAAGTAACCTTGTTTAAACATAGTAATCCTCTAAATTTATAAACAAATACATCACGTTTTCTAAAACATATGACATACATTACTGTGGCCTACCGTTTTTGTGTAATGACAACAAAAAGGTAAATATAACATAAATCGTTAATACATAACTATTATCATATTTTTAAAATGTACATACCAGTACTTATGGTTACTGCCAGGTATATTTAAAAAGAGGAGACTTGACTACCGTTTAGGTAACAGAAGCAAACTTGTCCAAAACCCGACTTAATGGTTTCAGAAAACAACTTAAGATCTGGATGGCTTTTAATGTCATGGATTAGGGGTATTTTGATTAGTCCAATAGCAAATCAAAATGTCATACACAGCCCACGGGAAAAAAATATCGTGAAAAATTCAAAGTCACCCACCATCCTATTCAAACCGAAAACGGCACGGCTTTGATATGGTAGTTACCAGTGCGTGGCGACACGTACAGACTTGTAACCCTTAATGAAAAATAATCTCAATGATGTGCACTACTGGCTAGGTTGACTCGGTATGTTCCCAAGAATAAATGCCACGGCTGTCATAAAAATAAGAAAAAAAGCCAGCCCATGAGCTTGGCAATTACGTTATTCACGTCGGCGAACTGCCCTACACGTGTCAGACTATAGCATTTAGACGAGATATGAGCTTTCTGTGAAACTGTCAACAGTGGCCATCTTTTACAATGAATAACTTCAATACCCGGTCGTTTAAACTACGACTTGACGCTTATGCGTAAGTTAATAAACTCCAAGTCAATATGCTATGGTACAGATCAGCTCGACGAAAAACAATCATCTGCACTATGTTAGTTACTAACGTTTACACCGAAGCACTGTGCTTGACTGAATAGCTCTTGTATGAAATACATGTGTGCTTCTTTAAATAATTATTATTTTTACCAGTAGAGAAAACTGTGAATATCCAGTGTATCAAAAACGGAAGACATTGAGTGAGAGAACCGTTGATGTCATCCCGTGTACAACATTTTGCAGCAGAATAACCCACTGCTTTCTGTCAGCAAAGCAGGGGCATTATTTTTCACGACAAAATGACTGATTTGTTTTTTCATTCAATTTAACGTAAATGCAATTCATAGATACGTTATGATGCGTCATTGTCAACGAAAGAAACGCATTACGTTTTTTCCGTTTTCATTATATTTTTGGAATATTGCTTTAGACTGAGCGCGTACGGGAATATATACATTGACGTCATAGAGTTAAAGAGATAACAATAATGAGCGATTTGGACATCTGCACATAAAATATTCACAAAGCTGATCATTAATCATTAATTATTCAGTTTAAAGACCTTTTATAAAAGTGGTTTCATGTACTTATTCACTGCTGATAAACCCAAATGTTTTTATCGTCATCCCTTTTGAAATGTTTTATTTGTAAATATTTCCTGAGTGAGCTGTAGTTTGTCAAGGCTTTTACTAAGACATGTGGTCTACTTGTACACCCCTTTGTGTTTGCTGGAATAGGACAATTCAAAGACTACCAAAGCAGATATTTGTTTATGAGGCCATATTAATTAAAGGGAATTTTTAAAAATGTGTTAAGACAAATGGTATTTTTTGATGAGAAAAAAATCTAACAGAAAGTAAACACAGCCAGACTCCATGTCTAGCTTCATAATGAGAAGGGCAGCTTGTATATCTGGTTGTTTACAATAATCTGTGACAGAATATAAATTACTCAGAATGATGGATTTTTCTCAGCAGTGTCGGACCACTGGGTTCTGTCTTTCTAGTGGTTGAAAATATATATCAAGAGTTTCTCTCTGGATATAACAAGGTGGTATGTACTCTTAATGTTTCAGCAAAGATCTGATTTTCCTTTAGTTTACGGATTACATTACTTTACCGGTTTAAAATGGAAGGCTGTGTGTCTCCCTCCTTTTATACTCCGTAATGAAAATATATTCAACCATTCAAAGAATTCTTCAGGATCGGACATGTAATTATTAAATATCAATTAATTTTATAGTTTTTCCTCTATCATCTGTCCTCCAGAAGGTCCTGAGGGAAAACACATCCAAAATTCCCAAAATTATGGAAATAATAAAAATGTCCTCAGCCTCGATGAGGTATTATTGGTCAGAATAATCAAATATATTGAATAAAGATAACAGTTATATATATATAGTTATATATATCACAACAGAATGAAAAAATAGGCTCAGATAGTCTGAAGTTTTTGGCAGGCACAAACCCAGTATATATCTTGACAGATAGTTTTAGTGTATGTGTTAAGCAAGTTAAGAATAGCATCTACAAAATCATATTAAACTGTTTTTTAAAGATTAAATCAGGACTTGCTTACATTCACTAAAATGTCTTTTATTCCACAATAATTATTTTTTCTTGCTTCGTTGATGGCTTCGTGTTGAACCAATAATTGTCAATGCAAATTTTAACTCAAACGATTTACTCTAAAACAAACAACAAACAGCTGCGAGCATTTTTAATTGAAGAAAGTAGAGAAGTTAAGTGTTTTCTGCAGCAGGCCAGAAATTGTAGTCTGAGATGAGTGATAAGTAGGGTCTGCTGTGGAAGGCTTCAGTCTGTTTGGTGTGGGGTCTGCTGTGGAAGGCTTCAGTCTGTTTGGTGTGGGGTCTGCTGTGGAAGGCTTCAGTCTGTTTGGTGTGGGTTCTGCTGTGGAAGGCTTCAGTTGGTTCAGTGTGGGTTCTGCTGTGAAAGGCTTCAGTCTGTTTGGTGTGGGTTCTGCTGTGGAAGGCTTCAGTCGGTTCGGTGTGGGTTCTGCTGTGGAAGGCTTCAGTCTGTTTGGTGTAGGTTCTGCTGTGGAAGGCTTCAGTCGGTTCGGTGTGGGGTCTGCTGTGGAAGGCTTCAGTCGGTTCGGTGTGGGTTCTGCTGTGGAAGGCTTCAGACGGTTCGGTGTGGGTTCTGTTGTGGAAGGCTTCAGTCTGTTTGGTGTGGGGTCTGTTGTGGAAGGCTTCAGTCTGTTCGGTGTGGGTTCTGCTGTGGAAGGCTTCAGTCTGTTTGGTGTGGGTTCTGCTGTGAAGGCTTTAATCTGTTTGGTGTGGGTTCTGCTGTGGAAGGCTTCAGTCGGTTTGGTGTGGGTTCTGCTGTGGAAGGCTTAAGTCTGTTCGGTGTGGGTTCTGCTGTGGAAGGCTTCAGACGGTTCGGTGTGGGTTCTTTTGTGGAAGGCTTTAATCTGTTCGGTGTGGGTTCTGCTGTGGAAGGCTTCAGTCTGTTTGGTGTGGGTTCTGCTGTGGAAGGCTTCAGTCTGTTTGGTGTGGGTTCTGCTGTGAAGGCTTTAATCTGAGAGGTGTGTAGGGTTGTTCTGTGTGGCCACAGGCCCTCTTAATGAGCAGGCCAGCCTGCGGTCTACGGTGGTCAGCAGGAGGTCTTCTAACAGCAGGCAGGAGAACCGAGCAGTGGTGTGAGAAACGGACGCTGCGGCCTTAGAGAATTTAGGCACACTCACAAATCCTGGGTGGAGCAATGTAATAAAAACGGCTTGTTGTAAACTGATTACGGCTAGAAACTGAAGTACTCAGGCATGGAGAAAAGGTGAGCAGCTCAGGGGTTTAGGGTGGCATTTTGGTTTCTGAAATAGTCCAATTTGGAGGCCCTTGGCGCATCTTAATTTACTGATTATATCACTAATGCATGGCACAATTCTGCACATTTTGAAGTTTACATGAACTCACATGGTTTAAATATACTGACATGGCTAAAATTAAATGAACTAATATGAAGCTTGTTTGGTTAAATTTAGTCAAATAAAAATCCATAATTTTGCCATCATGTTATATCATTGACTAATCCACTTGGTTCAAGTAAAGATTGGTAACTCTTTACTTGAACAGTCATAAAACATTTTATAAAGCACTAAATGAACAGAGCCACTATATTAGCTTTATATTCAACATTTCACTTATTTTGTAAAATACAATATTTTCAGTAAAAACTAATATGGACCAATTCAACTTAACTTAAAATATGGTTATGCTCCCGTAAAAAAACAACAACTTTAAAAGTCTAAAAACTTAACATAAAAACATAAATCAAAATTTTATAGTTTACACATTTTAGATTTTATAGGACAACTTATGTTCCTATGCTGTTAGTAGTCACTTATATTATGTGGCTAGCTTGCTAACGTTGGATGTTCATTTAGTAAAAATAAGAGCACTAAAGCCGACATGGCTAGCTAAATAAGGTTACTAACCTTCCCTCCAGAACTGTATTTGTCAGTTTTTGTTACTAGCTGGGCAGCCTCTAGGCAAAGTTAGAGCCTGGCATGCAAGAAGTGTACGTTGGAGATGTACAGGCTGCTCGATTTTCAGAAACATTTTAGTGAGGCCGTTCAGCCCCTGGACACCACAGTGACTATATTATTTGGCTACTGTTTTTTGTCTATGATTACACAATCAAAGATATTGAAAATGAGGCCACTCAATGAAGTGTAGTGGAGTGGCGGGCCACCGTGATGTTTTATAGATGAGTTGACTCACTGTAGTGAGTACTCAGCTATTAAGCTGACAGAGAGCGCTTATGGAACACTCTCTCTACACAGAGAGCGCTTATGGAACACTCTCTCTACACAGAGAGCGCTTATGGAACACTCTCTGCACAGAGAGCGCTTATGGAACACTCTCTCTACACAGAGAGCGCTTATGGAACACTCTCTCTACACAGAGAGCGCTTATGGAACACTCTCT
>JAOYSI010045991.1:0-12385 GCA_025775065.1 Hiodon alosoides | reverse complement strand
GCTTATGGAACACTCTCTCCACACAGAGAGCACTTATGGAACACTCTCTCTACACAGAGAGTGCTTATGGAACACTCTCTCCACACAGAGAGCACTTATGGAACACTCTCTCTACACAGAGAGTGCTTATGGAACACTCTCTCTACACAGAGAGCGCTTATGGAACACTCTCTCTACACAGAGAGCGCTTATAGAACACTCTCTCTACACAGAGAGCGTTTATGGAACACTCTCTCTACACAGAGAGCGCTTATGGAATACTCTCACTACTCAGAGAGTGCATTGGACGTGCCGCCTTTGTACTGTGACAGCAGTGCCTATCCTCTAATTAAACAAACAAACAAAAAAACATTTACTTAGCCTTTATCCCAACCACTTACATGTTCGATAATGTGAAAAGTGAAAAATATTACAGATATTACAAGTAGACAACTGGAAAATACAACTGTCATTAGATTCTCCAAAACTCTACCATTTTCCACTCGAAACAATAAACGGCATTGAGAGGGGGCTCTAAGACATTTATTGCCCCGGGAAAAAGGAACACTCAGATTGTATGACCTTGCCTTAAGTTGCCCTGGATAGGAACTTCTGCTAAATGGATGAGACATTTGTAAATCAAGTGCGGATGGCTTCAATCTGGGGTTCACCTTATTATATAATAAACCGAACCGGATATAGATGATTTAATATGCAGTTTAAGTCTTTTGCAATGCATTTACTGTATGGCAACGCAGGTAATAATCCCACTGAGGAGATAAGCACTGTCTGAGGTTAACGTTATTAAGTATAATATATATTCTTATTAGCTGTGATTTCTCTAAGGCTCCGATATTCTTGTTAATGCGCTGACAGTGTGTTAAATATCTCACTCTTAATGTTTGTGATTCTCCTGAAGCTTGAAGATTGCATATCCATCACACTGAGTGACCCGACTGAGCAGTGTGGGATAAAAAATAAAATAAAATAATTTCGTTATCCATCTTTTGAATTCTGAAATCGGTCGCCTCTTGTGTTTTAATTCCACTGCCCTTGAAAAGTACAGCCGTACTTGGGTGAATAAAGCTATCAATTCCACTCGTCTGTCCTCTAAGACGGCGGTCCATAGCAGACACTCTCCTTTCAGAAAAACCTCTCCTTTCACTCACACACTCCTTTCAACCTTGTAGATACCTCAGTAGATGCCTTGGGGAAAGCAGCACTATCAGAAAAAATAATAACGGAAGGCTTCAGCGCTTAGACTCTACTTTACTGCAGTCAAGGGATCGAATCAGCACTTTCTCCTGTGTGCTACACTCATCCACTTAAGCACTTTATGCCTGTCGGTAATGGATGAATGATATATCAGGGTGTTGTTTTGTGAACTGCATGTTTCAATGCAAGTACAATGTTTGTAGTAGGGAAAAAAAACCCAAAAAACACAGTGGGGTTGGTAAATTTAGAGATTTGCTAATGTATGAATGCATTACTCAATATTATGAACATGGATGTATGTTTTAAATATGTTTGGCTAATGTAACCATCTTGCAAGAAAGTAAACACTTTAATTGTGATCCTTAAAATAACTCAGTAGTTTGTAAAAATAAGAAAATACTTTTAACCCCACCAGGCTCAAGGCATATTTGCCTTTTTGCTTCTATGAACTGGTAGTGTATGGAAGATGGAAATATGACAGACATTTTGTGCTTGCATTTATTAACTTGCTTCATAGAGATTATATTATGTGAAATATATATATATTTTTCTGTCCTTGGCTGTTTTAATCCTTAATCAATTTAATCGTTAACTACAATTTGTTTAACTTTTTGAGATTAATGTATATATTTTTATTTTTTATTTTGAAATAGTATTGAATAATAATATCACACTAATAATAAAACCTAGGTCTAATTAGGACTGTTTGTTTGTTTAGGTTACTACTCTCAAGAATTCGTTCATCATAAAAATTATAATTATAAAATCATAAATAGTTGGTAACCTGATAACATCATAAGAATTAATGTATTTTAAGACCATTAGGCTTTTATGAAACCTAAATCTTTTTTATAGTCCTGCAGAATTACCAGAATTACCAGTTATTTTTAGTATAGGAAAAGGAAAAAGGAAAACGTTAAGACTAAAGTTGGTAGGTTGCTTGTTTCTCGGTCTAAATGCTGGGAGTGTTTCTCAATTTAAAGGCGAAACGTGTATTGATTTTAAAGGTGGAAGTTGGAAGTTCATGACTTAAAAAGGCTGATCGTTTAAAGGCGTCTGTAACTTCAGAACTGATAGTTCTGTGTTAAGTTGCTTTAGTTTAGTTGCGCGTTCATAACTTTAAAGGCGAAAGTTGAGCATTTCTCTAAAGGCTGAAGGTGTCGCGTTTGCCGTTTTCCCTCCCAGCTGCCCTCTCTCCTTTCTCCGTGACCCGACGGATCGGCCACCCCTACCAGAACCGGACGCCCCCAAAGAGGAAGAAGCCGCGTACCTCCTTCAGCCGGGTCCAGATCTGCGAGCTGGAGAAGCGCTTCCACCGGCAGAAGTACCTGGCGTCGGCGGAGCGCGCCACGCTTGCCAAGGCTCTGAAGATGACTGACGCACAGGTCAAGACCTGGTTCCAGAACAGGAGGACCAAGTGGAGGTAGTGTCTATTTAAATTACCGCAGAAAACAGAACATAGTAAAATATCTTTTACCAATAGGAAAACCAAAAACAAAAAAGTGAATATTTTTTTAGAACGAGGCCCTATCATTCAGATTCAGGAAATCCCCTTTACTGTCTGCGTTCACGTTTAATGACCTTTCAAATAAGGGAATCAGGGGCTTGCACTTAGAGGAGTGGGATTATTTCCCTGAAAGTTCATCCGGAGGCTTCTGGCCATAAAAGCAATACCGGATGTGCTGAGCCGCGCACTTTTGTTAAATTGAATAAAAAGAGCAAAGGAAAACAATTTACTTGGCCAAGCAAAAAATGCCGCCACTCTGATATGGCTGCCTGGGGCCCTGTTGTCCATAGTAATATTGACCCATTGTAGTGAATAACAAAAACATCACTCAATGTCCTTAGTCACCGATCCTGTATTGTTCAATCCATTTTAAAGCATGCAGCCCAATCATCACTTCAGAATTCAGTATCTTCAGCTCGTAAACAAGATCCTTTGCACATAATTAAATTGTTTGAGGTCATGAATTATTTTAAATACGTATGTTTTAGCCGCTGGTCGCACAAAATGGTTTATTCGTCAGTCATTACTTAGAAGACTTTTTGGCAAAAACACTTACAAGGGGGGTAAATATAAATGCAGAGCGTGTTAAACACATGACCAAATACGTCCACCACCACCGCTTACAATCTGTATCGCAACTAGTAATGATCGCAAGAAACAATATACATCTCAGATTTACATCTGTAGTAATACATCTGAAATGAGGGCAGTTTTCCTCACTGCCCTACCTACACTGGCTAGTATCACTGAATAAAGCCCAAGACGTCATGTCTCAGAGTTGTTTTAAAACCACCCCAGTTAACCCATGACAAGAAAATTACATTGTTTTGTAGCTCAGAGCACAATACCACCCCCACCCCCCCAAAAAAATCAACAACACCATGCAAAATACTGTAGGGCGCCTTGTGATTGTGATGTGTTGTTTGTGTTAGTGTTGGCGCTGTGGCAAATTCTGCAGAAACTAGTTAAAGTAAGCGAGGGGAAGAAAGCAGAAGAACAGAAGGAAGGAGTTCAGATAAAAAAAAGAAGTTGAGTCACAGGTTAGGGCATGGACTTGCATACTTCAGGTGCCTTGGATTGGGGCCGATTTATCATGGCTTCCTTTCCCAGAAAGCTGCAGACAAGCCTGCGTGTGGGTTGCTTCTGACGAGGGCAGATGAGAAACCGGATGGCGGTTACGGCGCTAGCAGCCACGCGTAGCTAATGGACTGGGGGTGGCGCGCACGAAGAGGGAGTTAAGGATGGGTTTGGCTCCACACGCATTTTAACGGGCACCAGAATCGGTGAAGTGGGCAAACCAGCTTTGTTGTGAGAGAAACACAACAGCTACCCAATCACGCCCAGGTGTGTTGGAGTGGAAGCATCACTGCAGCCTGGTTCACCCAAATAAGCAGCCTAGATATAGCATGAATTAAGATAGAGCTAAAAATCTTTTTTTTTTTTTTTAACATATTTTCTTGTCACCTTCTGCTTACAGAAACATCCACAGAGATAAAAAACAAAAAACAAAAAACACAAACCGTGAAAAGAGCTTGAGAAATGCCTGGTTCTGGAGGTTACTAAGCGGGCTGGGCACATCTCCCACACCCCATGGGAAACGTTGTTTAGAGAACTGAAGCACTCCATTCACAGACCCCCTCTTGTTTACTGATTAACAGGTGATGCGCATCTTCAGTGTGGCATCTCTGGTTTCATCTCTGTTTTACGTGTCATTTCTTCCTTCCAAACAGAGTAAACAGTCTCTGACAACAACAACCCTGCCTATAGGCATATTTTGTTCACGTGTTTATTCACTCAGTGCTTTTGAGTAGGAACCAAAAGCTTAAACCTCCATTCCACGTTTTTTCGGTCAACGGTGTTGCATAATCTAGTGACGGTCTCCGTTAGTCTTCAGTGGAATAATGATATCATTTTCTGTTTTTCACACAATTCAATCAATTATATATTGATATATACCTGATTCATGATGACAGGGAGCACTTGGAAAAAAAATGTGTTTCTTTCTTCCAAGAAACACTTAAAGAGCGTCTCACATCCTGCTTAGAGAACTAACTGCTAATAAAGCCCACACTCGTCCGAGCCACTATACAACCGGTGAATGACTGTGGATTATATATTAATTGTAACTAGCGCAATTGTGATACAAACTACTGCACTTTTTATAGAAAAGTGTATTCCATAGGAAAAGAAATAGGAAGTTTGCTATTGATAATTTAATGACATCTCAATAGTGGGCTTCATACCCTTTTACCCAAATTTCTTCTTTAGTTTAATAAGGATAAATATATATAAATTATAAATGTTTACTGAACACAGTCAGTTTAAAGAGGGGCGGGCCTATTTATCCATTGGCAACAGTCTGGAACCACATGTATTTATTGTCTCTTCTCCCTCCCGCCACTAGGAGGCAGACTGCTGAGGAGCGAGAGGCAGAGAGGCAGCAGGCCAACCGTCTGATACTACAGCTGCAGCAGGAGGCCTTTCAGAAGACGCTGAGTCAGCCGCTGCAGCAGGACCCTCTCTGCCTGCACAACACCTCTCTTTACGCCCTGCAGAACCTGCAGCCCTGGGCCGAGGACAACAAGGTTGCCTCTGTGACCTCTGTCGCATCTGTGGTCTAACCGATGGATTGTGCCTGCTGGCTAACCTAATCCTTATCTTAAATAAAATCAGACTCATGCAGCGTCTATAATTTTAGGGGGGGGGGGTCTGCCAACACATGCTCTAACCCAGACACCTCTGATAGTGGCGTTACAGGGGGCATGGAATGAAACATAGACCCGGGGGGGAAAAAAACTCAGTGAATTTACCCAGTCCGCATTGGATGGCTAAGACTGGCAAGCCCCCCCCAGTGTGAATTGTTATTTTTGTAACCACTGCAAAAGAACAGACTGAACTGAATTCAATGCTTCCTATACCACTTTTGGTTTGTTTGTTTATTATGTTTTTGTTGTTGTTGTACTGGATGAAACTGTTATTGATAACCAAGAGGATAATGGGAGTTTGAAGAACTGGCCTGTTGCCTATGTATTCGGTACTATGCAAAGTACAATAATCCCTTTTTGTAAAATCGGTTCACCGGATCAGGGTACGCGAAATGGCGTAGTGCTCCAAGGTCATTAAAGAGGACGAATGGGTATCGGGCAATTTTTGGATTATTTAGATTCCATCCGAGCATTTCTCATCACAGTCAGTGCGATGTGAAACCCCCAGGGGCGCGGTTGGCTCCTGGCATCGGCGTGTTCCTGGAACGACCACAACCATTCTGGCATTGGGGCGTGTTCCTGGAACGACCACAACCATTACGCTGTCCCCAAGTTAACATGGCTTACCTTTATTTACAACAAATTAGCTGAATGTTAAGAATATAAAAACTGCATTTCATCAAACCCTGACAACAAATAACTTATTTATTAAGTTATTTATTATAACTTGAGTATTATTATTATTACTAATAAGGTGATACTTACGTGTTGACAATACATAACATAAAGCATAGGGGAAAAACAACTATATATTTTTTTACATTTGCTAGTCATCAGCTGTTTATTAGTAGACACTTACAGCTGCTTGGCACTGGCTGGCTTGTACTTATTCCCAATCATGAGGAATTGAATCGCTTAATAGTAGTAACAGCTAAATAAGTATAGAACAATTAAATAGCAATAAACAGGCACTGGCAGAAAAAAAATTGAATTATTTGAAGTTTGTCGGTGTGAGGATACAATGTCACTCAAGACCAAATTGTTAGCCATTTGATGTGATCGGTTGATTGAGATACTTAGGGGGACGAGGACGTGGCAAAATCAGCGTTTACCCGCACACTTGTGTGGCAGGCCCTGGCGGTTCAGGAGGGTGTCATGTGAGGTATGCGCTGTGTGAACTGTGGGTAGGAAACCCCTGAAGAAGTCTCCGAAACTCCAGGGCCAGGTGATAAAGGGGATGAAAGGAGACTCACTGTAGCTCCAAGCCCTGTCACTCCCCCCGTTCATTCATGTCCCAGGACCTGACCTGAGTTTTTATCACCGTTTTTCCCTCGTTTTTATGTTAACATAGGAGGACGACACATGCAAAAACGTAGACCAAAACAAAAAGACACGTGGCCTTAAAATACCCCCATCTCTGGGGATGCCCCCCGGCATGTCATCCCAACATTCAAACCTACTCAAATGAGGAGCAGTCAACCAAAGTGTTTCTTTCTTCCAAAAGATCAACGGAGCACATTTCAAATCGCAACCATCCATCGTCATCGTAACGTAAAAACATGTCCAAAACCGGCCTCAACAGGCGTCTCGGCATTGGGGAGGACCCAAGAACATGCCAGAACATAAAGCTGAAACAAACTGCCCATGTGACTGCACCATGTGACCAAATCAAAACGCAAAGAAAGCGTAAATGTTAGAAATGCCCACCCCCTCCATCAACACATAACACGGAAGACCCCCAAAACACTTGAACCAGCCTTGGCCAACAACATCGTATGGTTCTGAGGTTTGTTTTAAACAGGTGAGGCCACCTGTCACTCATCAATGGCCATAAACTCAGCCATCAACTTGGCGTGCAGAATGAACCATGACCATATATGCCTCCTTTGGTGCACATTATTTTCCTGCTATCACAGATCTCAGTCACTTCTAATGTCACAACACCGTCAGTCACATACCAAACCTTTGGGGTTGTAGCAGTTTATCATGCTTATCAGTAAAATGCTAACAGTCCATCATCAAAAAAAAAAAAAAAAAGATGGGCAGAGTTTTACTGAAAACTGAACTCAGACAACCTTGCTGTTGGACAGATGAACAGATTGTAATCATTAGGTAATAATTTGGTTCCCCAACATTCCCTCCTTCTCTTGGAACCCCATGAGCACAAAATCTATTCGGTACCAAAGCCCAAAACACAACGACACCAAGATGTTCCAGCAGAATCTTCAATCACTCATGTCCCTTTCATAAAATGTGCACAAAACAAACTAGTTTTATCCACCAGTAAAACACAGGCTCTATAACCAAAACAAGACTTTCTATTCCGGAGGTTAAAGGTCAACTTTATCTGAATAGATCTGCAGGGCGGGGTGCTGCCCACAGGCACCCGCTCACAACGTCAGCAAACCCTTAGCTTCCATTACATTCATGATTCTTAAGCCAGACCTAAACAACGTGAATGTATTAGACAACACAGATTAATAACCCCAGGCTAAAATAGGAAACAGATACTCTAAGATTTGTCATTCAAATGCTAAGCCAAAATGAAGTGGGAAAATGAAGTCTGACATGATCATGCCAGGTAATATTAGGCACCACAATAGCAATGGTCCAGGCTTCCACGTGTGACTGTTTAAAGAGGGGAAACCGGATCCAACTGCAACAAAGAATGCGACAAATCAACAGTTGTGTACACTCACAAGCAGTTCTGAGAAGTGCATCTTTCTTGCCTATTCGGAAGTGAAGAAAATGTGCATTTCAACACCAAGAATCCTGAATGACGATTGCCTACCACTGAAAAGATTATCAAACGTATTAGCTTGTTTTTTTATTATTTTTTATATTACCCATTTTGTTGAAAAACATCACACTACCGTACATCCTACCATTCATATGTTTATACTGTTTTTAGAACATAGCAAGCTTAATACGGTTAACATGTTTCTACATATGCTTAGAAAGTATATTTATATTAGGTGTTGTTAAGTTAAAAATACGTTGCGTGTTGTCATGAAGTCCAGAAAAAATACTGGGTGAAAACGATAACCTGTTTTGTCTTATCAGTGTTGTGAAGCTGCAATGTGTTTATGATCTAGTTTAAAATTCCTGTCTGCACAATGTGTTTTTTTCTTCAGTTGCGTGGGGCGTCACGGCTGGCTGGGATCTTGTCAATGGCAGGCATTCCTCCGGGTGACGTCCCAGAGCCCCCATTTCCTCTGCAAGACCAAAACGCCTCTTTCATCTGCCTGTTTTAGCCACCATGCAGACATGACTCGGCCCATTTCGTAGAAATTCCTCCCTACCCCTTTTATCTGAACCCTGCTTTGTGTACGGCTACAGGTGCTTAAAGATATTTTTTCGTGCGTGATTTTCTTAACTTTGATTCCTGCCAAGGCGCTTTAAACTATCACATGAAACGTCCCTTCAATAGAAGTGGATGTTGTATATCGGATTTCCTATCGCCTTTATCTTAAGGAAGCTCCTCTGCTGTTTACTATATGCTGTCGCTGCTCAGTTTTCTTGCACGTTTTGCGTTACCCCCGCCCCGCGCGCAACGTTCTGTTCTGTCTATTCGGAAAACGTCAGTAGACTCGTAATTCTTTTCCAAGGTATAACTACTGAGTCCCATGATTCAGAACAACTTTCGCGGAATTTCACTTACTTAGAATGTTGTAACATCAAGCGTTATCATTATTACCAGATTTTCCGGATAAATAAAACATTTCTATAGGCCCCTGGAATGGACATGGTGAAAAATAACCTTTTCATGTTTTTTTTTTTCTCCAATTTTTGTGTTACTACATTAAGAACACCGCATTGATTCTCGGGATACACAAATGCAAATCAAACAACTTGAAACTGTCCTCCAAACGATCAACATTTGATTTCAGGCTAATCCTTTCAACACCATGTCAGTTGCCCTGTTATCGCGATAATCAATGTGGCGTTTTAAATATTTATAAATAAATATATATATAGTCATGATTTTTTGACCATGTCTTTCTAAAGGAAAATACTTCTGTAGGTAACTAAATCACCACTGCTATATACTTGAAATTGGCTTGAAACACCCATATTTTTCTCATTCAAACAGAAAGATGATAAGACTGGTAGCATTTTACTTTAGCATGATAAACTGCTATAACCCCAAAGCAACGCTGTTGTGACATCTGACACTAGATATAATAATATATGTGACACTAGATGCTGCTGCCATCTAGAGGATACTTGGTATGGGAATATTTCAGTCTCTTGCTGTTAAGTAAGAAGTGAAAGATACTTGAAGGTCCCATAATAGTTTAGAGTTTATTTTTGCTGAAATAATATATGTGTATGTTATAAGCACACATTTATTTGAAGCATCTGCTGCTTGTTAATATAGTGTAGTTGCTCATGTGTAAGTCTTCCCTAACAATAGTTTTACGTAGATGAACTGTCTCTGAATTTACCCCTCTTCCGCTACACTTTAATGAACTGCGCAATGCAAACAGAAAGCAAAATTAGTAAGCACCAGTTTCTCTGTTGGCCTGTCTATAATTGGCGTTAGCAACAACTCTTTACCAAGGTTTTGAAAAATTCCCAATTTACGAGGCTTAATTCCAGTCTTTTATCTGGTGCCGACCTCCCAACCGTTTTAAAACGGAGTGGATATTAGGAACTCCCCACCGCACGAGCTGCGGTCTGCATCTTGTAAAAAGCTAACATTGTTAAGCAAACATGTCATTTTTTTTTCCAGTTCTATTTATGGCACTACACCTGGTTACGGAATAGGCCTAACCTACTTCACCATGAATATAGGCCTATCTTAAATATAATAAAAAGAAAAATGCATGCAGCGATGTCCCATTAATTCTGGCCACGGGGAGATTCAAACGCCCTTGTCCTTTGATGAAAACAACGTAACCACATAACTACAAGATTCACTTACTGAAGCTTTAGGATCGATAAAATACATTACTGGTTCATTACTCCTTCGTTTTGAACTGAAGCTGGTTATCAGCTAGCCGCCAACTTTGTTCCGCCTATTTTTTGTTCCAATCGATTACCAAGCTGGAGATGATCCTGACAGTACCTTATTAACTACTACATATCTTACTATATTACGTACAGCTCTTTACTTCTTAAATAATACATGTCCGAAGAAAAATAACCCCCTGCAGAAAAATAGAGGATTTGTGCAATTTCCCCCCTACTATGGAATACTATTTATTTTAAACCAATAGTTACTCAGATAGCAGACCACCATATAAACAATCATATCAATTCGATGTATAAGCATGTTTCTGTTTAAGCATAATATTCGCTTAATAAAAGGCTCAACTACTTAGACCATTACATTATTAGATCAATAATTAGGAAATAATTAGTAAACGCTCAGGTGGTCTAGCTGATGGAATTTATTTTAGATCTTGTAGATCTGTAGATGGGGTAAATCATAATTATTATTATTATTTATTTTATTTTATTTTTTTGGTGATACACATTGGCCATTTTGAATAGCAGGTATGGCACTGAGCCAGTGAGGGTTTGTAAAAAAGCAAACGCATGTCTTATCAAATAAACCTAAAAAAATTCTAAATTGAATTCCAGTATGGGAGTAAAACTATGCAGGCCATCCGAATGTGATGTCCAACTTAGCGAGCATTTCCCCGAACAAAATTTTAAAAGGACAGAAACAGAACTTAATTTTGGGCATAAGAAGGATTCTCAGTTAAATTTCAGAAGGAAAACATGCAGACCATTCCAGCCTGTAGCTTCCATTATGTGTCCTCCCCACTCGTCTTACCCTTTAACAGAAGCTTGCCCAGGTCGTTCAGTTTTTCGCTGGCCAACCGTAAGACACCAGACACTCACATTCATCTGCCAATAAAAACCCCTTTTCAGAATCTAGCTGCAGGCTGGATAGTGCAAACCTTGATGGACTCCCCCCCAGAATCCCCCAGGAGTCATCATCAGTGCAGAGCACATACACGCATCTGGTTGTGCTTAATAAAGGCCCGCAGAAACGGAGAAAATTGCCTGTCGACAGCTGTACCCCCAACGTTGCACTGGTGTCTTGTTTCAAGCATGAGAAATTTCCACCAAAAAAACACAATGGGGGGAAAACTCAACATTGGGGGAGAAAAAATACAAAATGATTCATGAGGCAAAATACAAGAAGAAATGTAAGTGCAGGAAATGGCTTCCGTGATCAAGTTATTAAACGAGTATAAACAATGTGCATTTCAGCTGAGTATGGTGGGCCAGCGTGGCCATCAATCCATGTCCATCAATTACCAGGTAAAAACAAATCAACGAATGCGGGCCAGACTGACTTTTTTGCCTGTTTTGGGTATAAGTACCACTGCACTCCATCCACATCCAAGGACGTGAGACGACACTATTTTTGTCACAGGGCTCATTCAGATGGAGCTGAATGAAACTCAAGCACATTCAAGATCAATGATTAATGACAGAAATGCTCAGTTTTGCGACTGCATCGCAGCAAAGTTATGCATTGAGGACACAAAACTATAACAGCTTCCCTGTCAGCAAAGGCACCAGCCCTAGAGCAGATTATGCCGTGTTACCTGCAGTCATTAGCAAAATCTGTGTTTCCAAACAGGGGAGAAAACAATCTAAATGTTTAAATGTTAAAGGGGTGCAATGCAATTTACGACCACACGGAGCGCTGTGGTTGTATAACTACGCCGCTCAATCTAATTGGTCAGAGGCAGCAAATTCAGAAATATTCATACGAATACAGACAAGAGATCCCATTGGCAGCCTTCCTCATTACTCCTAATTTACACTCTGGACTACTGCAGGATCATCAGCTCTGATTAAATACTAAATGTTTTTGATTAATTTTGACCAGTGGCCAGTGCCAGTGCCTGCTTGTCTACCCTGACCACAAATCCATCGTGTGTGTGTGTGTGTGTGTGTGTATGTGTGTGTGTGTGTGTGTGTGTGTGTGTGTGTGTGTGTGTGTGTGTGTGTG
>JAOYSI010045981.1:6717-27008 GCA_025775065.1 Hiodon alosoides | reverse complement strand
TATATATATATATATATATATATATATATGTATATATATGTATGTATATTTTCCGAAATTAGGTTATTATAAAGTATCATTATACAATGTGCCATTCAATATAGCCTTCTACTGTGTCCAGAACAGTGCTGAAATTTAAACTGCAAGTGACCTCATGATTAGTGACAAGAGAAACTATTTCGCCAGCAAATGCAGCGACGGTTTCGGTTATTGAAACTGCATGAAGCAAAACGTTGCAACTCGGAGGTAAATGGGATATTTAAAATATCAGGAGAAAAAAATGTTTAACGCAAATACGCTTAATCACATCGAAATTCTACTTTTTCTGACGCCGTCAGGAAAAACGTGCATTGAATTGGTTGAATGTGTGACGATAGCTGAAATTTGCGCACGTGATACGAAAATGGCTAGAAATGTATACAATAAAAATATTGCCAAATGGACACCGTACTGCCCAGGGCACAACAGCTTGACTCCACTTATAACAATAACAAACTAGTTTTTGCCAGTGAAATATTCTGATTTCTGATTAGCTTCCGGGAGACTTTAGGCTAAGCACTAATAATTACGAGCAACCACCACGCCTCCCCAGAAATAAACAATAATAAACAGATTTTCGGTTAACTATGTAAATTAGATTCGTGCGTTGTCACAAACCGCTTCGTATTTTACATTATTGTACCTAACTAATAAACTAGTCAGTAGGCCAGTACATCTACAGAATATTCTTCTCATTCTATATACTTAATTTACCCAGTTTCACTGTCTGGTGCCATTATAAAAGTTGGAGACATAGTTTAAATACAGCAGTTGTGTATGAGCCTTACCTGCTTTGTCGGTTTGCCTTTCTGATCCCTTGCAAGACGTAGGACTATTACTTATGCATACATTCGGATGCAAATATCTGACATGCAAGTCGTATTCTGGTTTTAGATCAGTTGTTCACCAAGTATGCAACTTTAGCTACCCAGATACGTTGTTTAGTTGTGGTACCTTGTTAGCTACAATAGTAAAGTATTACTGTTAGCTATTGCAAAATGCAAAATTATTTCTGTAGATGGTAGCTATAGCAGCTACTTGCTACGACTGTAGTAATGCCAACTAGCTAAACCTGCTGTGCATATTCCATTTCGCTGTTGATTTTAATTTATTCTCCGTTTCCCGTGCACGGTGCATATGAAGAAATTATTTTCTATTTAAATTAATGCTGTCAAAATTTGTCATTCGCTTTATAGCAATTATTTTGTATTTCTATTTCTCGCTTAGGTCTCTCCTCTCCGCCATTTTCGCCCTCTACACAAACAAACAAGGCAACGCCGCGCACGTACACTGACGCTAGAAAGAGTCAAGGGCGCGCTTGAAGAGGGAGGAGCATTGGAAGAATCAGTTGATACTTTGTTGAACACTCACTCATAGTATCAGAATCACAATCACCTATATTTGCCAAGTACATTTACAATGTGCCACGGTGAAATGGGGCGGACACACTTGCAATAAAAACAGCAACATGTACATAATACATGAAATTAGTGAAATAATACCTTCATAAGGATCCACGGTAAGGAGGAAATTTAACATTTAAATACTTTTTTTTCGGTAGAATGTGAGCTATATTATACAATACTGAATAATAAAAAAATATCCATATTTATATTTAAAATATTTCTAAAAGTCCCCGCTGAAGATCGCTGACACGGGCATATCTGTCCTCCAGTTAGTTTAAGCTACACAAGGAGTATTTGTACACAACCACTCACCTCTATGCGGGCAAAGGACAAATTCCATATGGAATGAATGAGGACCCGATTTCTCGATTACACGTTTTATAGCCATGGGTTGTAATACAACGTTTTTCAAAATGAAAAACTATACCTTTTATTTTATTTTAGTACGAGAACATTTTTTAAATGAAGGGTTGCTAAATTGAAACATTCCTGAATCCACACTTATACCGGGTTGCATACAGAGTGACTTTTAAGTCTAAAGAACACATTTTTCAAATCCCTGCTAAAAAAGCTATTGAAAATGCTAGTTAAAAGTGCCGTACCAGGAGATGCGCATGTTCCAATGAGCGCCCAACTTCAAGTGGAGGCAGGACAGCCTGCTCTGCGTTCAGTGCCTCGTGGATAGCGGGTTGGAGAAGGTGGTGTTTGACTGAAGGGTTTCCAGCCGGAAGCTATTTGACAAAAAATAATTGCCTTCACGTCTTCACATTAAATAAATAAACCATTCCATCTATGTGCGTGTTTTTAGAGCCCCCACCCCCACAAAAAGTTAATTATATAACTCTATATAGTTTAATTATTCTTTCCTAACAGGTAATGAGACGGTACCTTAAATTACCTGTTATCATGCTTTAAATGTTGGGTTTTCAGGAACGGAACCTCCACATTAACGAAAGACTTCCTTGCTCGAGGGTCTTAAAGGCGAGTTCCTATAGGATTGTAACCTGCAACAGCCCTTTCGCAAATTAATTTCCTCATCCATTGCCTACCAGCGCCACCTGGCGCGGTTATATAAATGTACATCCAAAACATCGCATATGACAAATAAAACACGGTTGTAATTAAATGCCCTAAATAACGGTGAAATAAAGCAGATTTCACACTATATTTTGCTATAGATGCGTCACGTAATTAGGGAACGCCCACAAATTTCACATTTACATTTTAGTCATTTAGCACAGGGGTTTTCAAACTGTGGGTCGCGACCGACTTGTGGGTCCCACAGTGAAAAAAGGTGGGTCCAACAAAGTCACTTGGTCTCTGATTTTATATACTTTGTGTTCAAAGAAGCAGGCACACCCTTCTCACTAATCATATTTCCACACATTCATATGACAAGGAAAATAAAAACTGCTCTCTAATAAAACAGGTTGTTTTCCAATTAAAAATACCATTTAAAAATATTTTTGTGGGTCTTGAGATTGATTATACTTGTCTAGGTGGGTCCTGGAATGAATTATGAATGAATCCTGATTAAGCAGACACTCTTATCCAGAGCAACAGTTATTGACTGTGGTGTGAGGTATTGTTGGAAGAGGTAAGTTTTCAGTTTCTTCTTGAAGGCAGTATAAGCTTTGGATCGTCTGACTGTCTCGGGCAGTTCAACCATTTGGGGGACGGGTGATGAAAAAAGTCGACTGAACAATGTTCGAATCTGCAGAGAAGGCGCCTAGCTCTGGAAGAATGCACGTTTCTGGAGGGGGTGTAAGACGAGATGAGTGTGGTGGGATCCTCTTCCCTCCTCAAACACACCACAGCTAGTAGACACCCCCTAGCATACTGTAGGGTGTCAATCATTCTCTCAGAAAACCCTAAATGAAACTGGAGCAGTTTAGGGGCTAAACTTATAGCTGCAGGCTGGACAAGATGCACAAGGTTTCCCTTTGCTTAACAGAGAAGATCTCAGTGATTGGGCAGTCGCCAAAGACGAGTTGTGAGGGTGGCAAACCAGGTCCTCCTGGGCCAGTGTGGCACCACAAGTAAAATGCTGGCCCTTTCCTGTCTGATCTTCTCCAGGCAGAACAGGAGCCGAGCCATTGGCGGGAATGCACAGAGCAGATCTATGCCATCTGCGCGCTAATGCATTTATGCCCAGACACCCTATGTCCACCTGGATGTCCACCTGGATCACTGGATGCACTTAGCTGCATGTGTCAGTGGATTGGTTTTCACCATCAGGGCCTATGCCCCCTGCAGCTGAAGTTAACAGCCAGGCCTGGTACACCACCAGGACTCTATTGTAGTTCCTGAGTTGGCCAAGAAAAGCGCCAAAAGAGCAAGGCTTTTAATAGGGTCTCCGTGAAGTGGCAGTATTTATTCAAACTGTGGATTTCACAGGTGGGAAGTGGATACGGTGCTTTTCTGGATTGAAGAACACCAGGGGCTGTAGCTGGAATCTGCCACGTTTACTGCAGCTCCCTTCAACAGTCTGGATTTATGTATTGAGGTACGTCCGGGGGAGGGGGATGGTTACCTCGACTTCCATCGAAAATTTGATTCAGCGTCGACAAGCAAGTGCGGTTACATGACACCATGCACTCTTGCAAGACTTGGCATCCTGCTCTGTTTTGCAGAGTTCTTAAAGGGGAAATGACCCATTAGCGATGGTTCATATTTTATTTAAAATGTATTTATTTATTTTTTATATTATTTTCCTACCTTTTAATGTTTTTCTGTATTTGTACTTCTTCTTTTTCATTTGAACTTCATTTGCTCAGTCTTAAAGTGTACTGTCATTGGAAGTTTCTATGCTTGTTAAATTTGTATTCTGCAATAAAAAACAAAACATTTTAAAAAAATTTAAAATAAAACCCATCACTACATCCCACTTCCCGTGAGGTATTCATAAACGGAAGGAATTAAAGTAAATGGATACAGTAGCTCCTTCTGCTTAAATGTGTAACATGAATTCCTGTGTTTCTTTGGACATATGCCTCAATGTGCATATGCATAATAACTGTTTTGTATCATTTAACCTAACTGGTGTTGCATTCAATTTAAGAATTTGAATTTTAGACTCTTTAATGGATTTAATTATTATTTTCATAACAGATAACATAGGGAATTCCTTTTGTTGCGTATTACTTGCTATTGAACTTTTTATTAAATAGTTTTTTTTTGTGTGTGTTCGGCAAAAAGGGCAAAACATTTCCTCTAGAAGCTAGTATTGTTTTAAAGGTAGCCTAAGGATACACTGAAAATATTAGGAACTGAAATATTAGCTACTTATGTCACCTGAAAAAGATTATATTTTGACAAATTCTGCCAAAATATAATACTTACTCACATATCGAAATAGGATCAGCTAACTTGTTTTCTAAACCAAAATCTTACCCTTCAGCATACAATATGTTACCCTTTGCACACGCATTAGTCTTGTGACAAAAAAAAGTAAAAACATCATCATATTAATAAATAAAAAAACAAATAATAATAATAATAATAAAGATTTCAGTTAAACTATCCGCCGTTACTGTAGGCGGCATCAATGCGCATTCGTAGCCTCTTGTAGGCCATTTAAATTGAGAAGAAGAAATAGGTGAAGATGATGTCATCTTCATGAGCCACGGAGCAAGTCTTTCCGGCAAAAATGGCTGAACCCGTGTATGTATTCGATTTTGTTTACATTATTATCGTAATCCATCCCTTATTTTTGTGGTCATTATTGTATAAAATATTAAAACGTAGGGGTAAACTTTTCCAAGTAGGTTGTTTGAACCACATTATTATACCAATGTAAGATATTATACATAGTTAAAATTTACGTGACGTTTCACGTGTTAGTGTCGTTTTGGACGGGCTGTTTTTCTGTATAGTGTAGTAATTAACTTTGTCATATAGGAATTGTATCTCTCATCAGTAACAAAGTATATTCTGGTGAAAGCCATGATTAGCGTTTAGCAACTAGTATCATAATTGACGTTACTGAAACGAACGGTTGTAGCCAGCTGAACTACACAGAACTACTGAGTAAATACAGCTGGTCTGAAAGACTCTCCGGAGTTAAACTGGCCTCCATTTAATCAAATATATTGTCTAGGCTGGTGACAGAAACCGTACACTAGCGGAATGTTAAAGCACGCGATAATGACAACTAACTAAAGCAATTACCAAGCTTTCTAACGCAGCTTATCAGTGGTCAGTTTAATTAATCGTACTTTACTGTCCCCTTTATTTTATACAGAGTGGAGAAGGTGATAAAGCTGGTCCCAGAGAATCTACTGAAGAAGAGGAAGGCTTATCAAGCCTTAAAAGCTTCACAGGCCAAGCTAGCTCTACTTCAGAAGAGAAAGGTGGGTAGAACAGTTGTCTTTTAATTTGTTTTTAACATGTCTAAATGAGTGCAAGCAGTACAGTTGACATGTAACCCTGATGGGTTTTTTTTCTTCTCTTCAAGCTGTTATAATTAATGTAGAGAGCATGTAAATAATGTGTTCAAGTGCAAGCTTCTATAAACCATTTAAAGGGTTGTTGATGCATTATAACTTAACAAAAATATGTTTTACATGCTGGTAATTTTTTTTCTTTCAAATTCCATTAGTCAGTGGTAAATTAAGGTCTGCACAGATAACAAAAATAAAAATCTTTGTGACAGGTACAACGAGGACGTCCTTTGAAGTTTAAGCGATTGGAGGAGTTTCTGCGCCTCAGCAACAGAAAGCACAGAGACGAGACCCGCTTAAGGAGAGCGGCGCACAGGCCGCCGCCCGCTTTGCCGCCAGCCAAGAACCGCCTTGCGTTTGTCGTTCGCATCCGGGAGTAAGTCCTGTGGAGGGAAGGGGCAATAACCTGTGTCATTGCGCTTCTGGGGCTGTGTGTGATGCCTGTCTGGGGCTGTGTGTGATGCCTGTCTGGGGCTGTCTGTGATTCCTGTCTCTTTTGCAGGATCAAAGGCGTTAGTCTCAGGGTTCTGAAGGCCATTCAGATGTTGCGACTTCGGAAAATCTTCAGCGGTACCTTTATCAAGATCAACAAGACCTCTCTTGGCATGCTGAAGACCGTGGAGCCCTATGTGGCCTGGGGGTACGAGAGGGCTAGCCTTTGGATACGCGGTTACTTTTGTTTTAGTGTAGATTGTTTCACCATCTTATCAGATATGCTTGTTCCTTAAATCTTTCATAGAAAATTGTGAAAGTGATGCTTTTCCATTCGTCAAAGTAGCTTGTGTTTGAGACTTGGTACGGCTAGATCGCTCTCCGAATTAGAGCTCCTCTATCGCCATAAGAGTTATTTTGTCAGAGGAGTATTGTTTGTTCCGTTCGGATGTTGAATCGATTGAATACTCCTTCCAGATTCCCCAATCTAAAATCAGTGCGGGAGCTGATTTTGAAGAGAGGACAGGCGAAGCTCGACAAGCGGAAGGTTCCTCTCACAGACAACATTCTCATTGAGCAGCACATGGGTGAGGGTGGCATTAAATTTCCCGCATGAAGTCTGTCTCTCAGCGGTTTTTTTAGATGTCAGTTTCTGTCATTTCCTATTTTTAAAATATGGTAATATTGACTGACAAAGTTGAAACTTGTGCCAGTTTTATTTTCCATATAAAATATTGTGATACATTTTTTACTTTTTTTTTTTTTAAAGTAATTTCATTTCAGCTAGCTAGCAGCATTGCAAAACCATTTATTAAAGGGGCCTCCCAAGTGGTATTTTCCACAGTCCTTTACATCTTGGTCCTGAGGATCCCCTTTGTAAAATGAACCGTCACAAAATCCGCAGTTCAGTTTGCCTCCATCTTGCAAACAGTTGGTTATTCTATAAGGACGACATTCCAGCCAGTATGAAAAATATGGTTTCCGGTAAACCAATGCTAAAGCTGTGCCTGGCTTCCAAAGACTGATGTCTCGCTCCGTCTCTCCAGGGAAGTACGGGATCATCTGCCTGGAAGACTTGATCCACGAGATCTACTCCGTTGGGAGAAACTTCAGAGTGGCCAACAACTTTCTGTGGCCGTTTCGCCTGTCAGTAGCTCGGCACGCATCCAGGGACAAGGCCGGCTTGTTGCGGGAGATAGGGGAGCCTGGACCCAGAGCTGAGGACATTAACAGAGTTATCCGGCAGCTCAACTGATCGGTGAGAAGGGAGGGAGGTGGGCGTTGCGCTTTTTAGGGGTTAGGATTGCTGTAGCTAATTTCTTCATATGCACATTTTAGGAGTTAGGGTTAGGATTGCTGTAACTAATGTAGCTAATTTTCTCATGTGTGCCTTTTTTCCCCATTTAAGCTCGTTTTGGGGGTCCTCGTTGCGATGCTGAAGAATACACTTGTACATAAAACGACCAACCGGCAAAGCCAAACATCACCCAGATGCCATTTTTGCCTTGCTGAAATGGCATTGTTTTCCTCGTCTCAACCATCAATCTCATCAAGAGGAAAAGGAACAGACAAACCGAAGTAGTCCCATTAAAACGTCTGACAACCTAACTTTCTCCTGGACTGGGAAGACTGTCAAGCTTTAAGCAGTCCACACTTCATTTGGGAATGGTGTGCAGTACGACTGTTGTCCGGATGAGCCCCAGAAATGGTACAGACAAGGATATGGTTGAAATAATGTTCTCTTTCCTGTTAGGATGGCCACCAGGGGCAGCAGTTTGACAAAAGCCCTCTAATGTTATGGCTAGGAATGGAAAGTGTGCTGTCCTTTTTGGCCAATGTTTTGAAAGAAAATTACAGAAATACCTGTGTCCTTATTCCTATCTTTTTTTTTTAATGGTCTTTTCCAGATTACCCTTTTTAAATAAACTGGAAAGATGATTTCACCATTTCTTAAGTCTACGTCTGACCTTTACTGTTTTGTCTACTGAACTTTTAATTCCAGTAAATAGATTTCTATTTATTTTAGCGGTTCTACTCAGTAGGTGATCATCTTTAAAATGACACCTAGGTTAAATTCAGGAAACTTGAATCATTGGGAAGGAATGGTGAATTGTTCCTCAGTTCAAGGATGGGACTTTTTTCTTCTTCTTTGTTTCATTTAACTTTAAAAGAAAATAAGTTTGG
Organism: Hiodon alosoides; assembly: GCA_025775065.1. NCBI lineage: Eukaryota > Metazoa > Chordata > Actinopteri > Hiodontiformes > Hiodontidae > Hiodon > Hiodon alosoides. Next base: position 18,505 of record JAOYSI010045981.1, on the reverse strand, counting down.
AAGCTCCAGTTGTATTAGTGTCCCATCTCCCATATTTTTTTCCAATCCTGCCACAACAAACAGGGAGGGAGAGGAAGTATGATAAGTCTGTGGTCACTTTCGAGCTGGCTGTCTCTACATCCTGTCAGCCTGCAGGCACTCTGGAAAGCCAACAGGAGCTGCAGGTTAACTAAGAGGCCAAGAGGAGCCCGGAAAATTTTGTGCTGCTGCTTCTCTCTGCTGGTCACAATTGGCATATAACGAGCTCTACTCAAACCAGCTAGATCTAGATCATAGGGTGCAGAATTCTTGCTCAGCTTTATAATGAACATTTAAGAGTGACTTATGTCGGTAAATCAAAACCTAAGGAAGATGTAACATTTCCCTATAAGTTTCTGGTGTCCTAGGGATGTTAATGTTTCTGAAAATGTTTTTAAACAAAGACAACCATTTACCACATATGCTTACTATCTAATGAGGTTATTTTTTAGCAGGCTCAGTTTTTTCTTAGCCGTCCATGTCTTTGTGAAACTGATCATATATATTTTTTTTTCATGTAAGGTGTTATTTACTTATCTTGGGCACATTAACAGAACCCCCCCAAATTAAAATCTGCAATTCATTTTACTGTTCCATCCCAATTTGGAATCGCAAAATGTGCTAATGAGTCTAAGCTTGTCTACTAATCCTGCCACCAATTGGGAAGAGGACGTACGGCCGTGAGACGGTCTCATTTTACCTGTCTCTCTTGACAATATACAGGCTACGCAGCCCGCACGAGAGGTTCAGTGCTGATTGGAGGATTAGTATGTCACTCTCAACCATACTACAAGCGCACGAGATGCGAGAGAAACCCTGTCAATTTCACCCAGCGCCACCTGGGGCGCTCTGCTCTCCTGACCATAATCAACATGTAGCATGAGCTATTTGGTCTCAGTCTGCGCTCGGGTGAGGGCCTTTGCCTGCTGAGCCACTCCAGACGCAGCTTTTTCACAACTCAAATCACACATTTAATCAGCAATCCTTTAAGCTCCGTAAAAAAAAATCAAAAATCAAAATGTTCAGTATTTGAAATGGAAGCGTTAATCACATGGTTATATGTGACTGAGCCTCACTTTGTCCAACCGGGCAGGGCTTGTCTCTAAGAGGGTGGGCTTTTTTTTGTAGTGTTACATACTCGTTTTTTCCCTTGACAGTTGGCCATTAGCTCTACTGTCACGTTCATTTCAGCAAGGGGTGACTCACGCAGCTGCATGTGTTGAAGCACACACACAGAGAGAGAGAGAGCGCTCAGAATCCCTGCAGGAATGGCTGCAAATAGGTCAAGAGTTTCAGTTATGTGATTGGATTGTCATTGCTAGCTATAATAAAGGCAATGTTTTGTTCTTGGATATATTTAAGTATTCCAATTTTAAGATTTTTATCTCAATTGTCGGCCATTTTATTATTACAATTTTTTTTTTTGAAGCGGGCGTTTAAGTGACTGAGCTTGAACTGCGCGGTGTTAAACACGCAGAATACCGATGTGTCGAAAAACAAAATGATGTACAGTAAGCGCATAAATGACGAGTATACTCTTTTCCTCTGCGAAACCAAGAAAACAGTGTTATTTCCTGAAAGTTTCATTTGTCATTTAACTCTAATTAGGCAAGCCTTTGTATCAAAAAAATATTACCAATGTATTCCAGATGAACAGTTCTGTATTGATTTGAAAATCAAATTGAAGCAATCTGTGTAGCCAGACAGAACTTTTTATTTAACGTTATTTAGTATTATTAATACCAGAGCCGCATTTTTTCATTTAAAATATTGCGCTTCAATACGGTTATAAAGATTCTGCACTGGATTAAAACTGTATTTGCATAAACTGCATTTGTTTGTCACATCCGCAATTTATATAAAAAATGTAGTTTAATTTAAGTTTTAGTTTATTTTTAATGACATTAACTACAAACAATACGTTTTGATGCTAAATGTAACTACAGTAATAGCACTTAAATAAACATTTAGCTTGGTTTTGAAACCGTTAAAAAACAAACGGTTTAAAGTAAAACGTTTGTTTCCTGTTAGAATAAAAGAAAAAAAGTCGTTAACCGATAAGATGAACAGGTTTTATGGCAGTATGATGATGTACATTTACTGCGACGGAAGAAAATCGGCACATGTAGCAGTAGCCAGGCAGACGCGCTATGAAGGAGAGGGGTGGTTTGTTCATACATCCGTGACTTTCGCTCGTAGAATGTGATCATTGCTGTCACGACGCAACATGGTCTGCACTACAAACGGTAAGAATTGCCCCTTGGCCTTTAGACATATGATTGACATATGTTTAAAAAAAAAAAAAGTGAAATAGGTTATTAGGTAGGTGGGGTGTATGACAACCATAGTTATATTTATAAATTCTAGATACTAGGTCTCACGCTATGTGCCGACAACATGACCTTAGCACGCGTGCGAGTACTCCAGAAAAGGATCGTTTTCGTTGTACCATAGAACACACTTGAGCGAGGTGATAAGACGATGAAACGTTACCTCTTGATGTGCAAATGTATTTGCTAGTGTTGGAAAAAAAAACATTCTAGAAATAATAATTATTGTTTTTTAAATAATACGAATAACGCGAAGTTGTGTTAAATATCTTACTTGTACCTGCTACCTTACTAATTAAAAACTCAGCCAGCTAACTGCTCAGGAGGAGACCAACCACATACGGTGATAGATAGCTAATCCATGTATGTATTAACAACATTATATACATCTGACGGATGATGTATGAACCTCAATGGATTTTATTTTAAAATTTGCTGATTTCCAGACATTGTTTGCATAATTTGGCTTTCGTCATTTCGACTGACTTGCTCAATATCTTATAACCGTCGCCAAGGCAATGCTGAAATAAAGAACGGGCTCCAATTAAGACACGACATTGATGTAGTGACATTCAACCATGACCATGGTAGGTATCTAACTATAAATTTTTGTCTGCAGATTTAGTGTGACTATTAATTCAACAACATTACTTTTTGAAAGTAATAATCTTTATATATTTTTGAGTTTTATCATTTTAGGATTTTGTGTTTTTTTTTTAATTCCCTTTGGAAAATAAAATCTTTTCAACGTTTTGTAAAAATGCACTCAAACAGACAAAATTTGGTGGCTTGATTTTATATTTTTATATGTACTGTTTTTAAATAGAATTTAAATCAAATAGGAAATAAACTAAATGTGTTCATAGTTACTACTTTGTAATTTTGACTGTATTGTTGTCAACGAATATAATTAAGAAATGACATACAGCGCAGTAACATTAGCAATGGCATCGTGAGACTAGTCCTTACTGTAAGACTCTATTATGGTTCTACTGTGATAAATGCTGTTATTCAGGAAATTCCTGAACTTACTGCCCACGTAGTCTAGCATGGTTTTATGTATTTATCTCAAGTGTATAAAGTCAAAATTTTCAATTGGAAGCAGGTTTGTCTTTGGGGGAGGGAGAAATAGCCATCTTTCTTCTGAATTCAAAAGCATATATGTGTTATATAGTAGCAATTTTGTAATGGGCTCAAGTTCCAATTGGGAACCAATTAATCTCTTATCACGACATGTGCGTGATCGACTGGTTGAGGCATTGCCCTCTTTTTATTGTTGATGATTTTATTTTTGCACCTCACCGCCTCTGTGATTGACAGATCCTTGTTTTGGACAGTAGTGTGGCCGTAGGTCCAAGTTACCAGCTGTGGGATGGCACATTTTCCGGCTATTTAAATCTGCCTTCGTGGTGTTCGGGTGACCTGCAACTAAAGCAACAATGACTTTTTAAAAAGGCTACGAAATGAAATGACTGACTCCTCAATACTGGGTTACTCCCAACTATTCCCACAGACTTCATGTGATGCCTGCAACTACACCGAGTAGGAAAATAATTTCCTGGTGGAACTGTGAGACAATGCTGGCTACCCTCTGACATAGAAGCAGACTTGTATATTCATAAACAGCACTAATAGGCAGCCTTTTACACTAAATCAACAAATGAAAAGAAAGCAAAGTTCAATGGTTATCTCAGCTTTTAAGAAAAGGGGTTGTGCATTTTTGGCCTTAATAATTAGACAATGAAGTAGGCAGCCAACACTTTCCCCGTCACCCGTGCAGTATTCGATTCTATAGATAATTAACATTATCTACTTAACAACTTAACTCTCGCCAAAACAGAAACTGCATCCATTTGGAAATTGTGAAGTGACAAAGTCCAAGTCCAAAGTAATTTTTACATGGTCGAGTTTCAAAACGGACGATGGCTATGTGAATTGTCATGCGTTTGTAAGAACTTTGTCTAAGTGTTACAGCAAATAACATATTTTTAAAAAAGCATTAATGGATTTATAAATAAAGACTGCACACTGGTGGGAAATAATAGTCGCCAGACCATGCAATATATAATGCAATGTTTCCTTATAGATCAAAGTCCCAGGTTGGTCTTTTTGGTCAATGTGGGATTAATGGGTTACTCATATCTTAGAGCTCTTAGGCAAAGGTGACAAAGGTGATAACCTCCCTTTGATGTTAGTTCTGGGGTTAACAACGGACGCAGCCATGTTATTTTTGCAAAATAAAAGAAACTAGCCAGATTTCGTATACTGCGTAATATCCACTGCACTTTCTCAGGCTTCCCATGCCAAAGGTTCTATTGAGTTTTATTTGTTCAGATCTGCCTACGATATGCTGTATTAGTCAAGACCTTAAGAACGTCAGAGTTTTCCATTCCTGCGTTCTGCAAAAATCGCCTGGCCCATCCGCAGTTTATTCTTTCTGTTGCATTTACATTTGCATTTGATCATTTTAGCCATTTCAGCTTCCTCAACTGTGTACACCCAGCATATTTCCCCGCTTTTGTTTCCTTCTGTTTGGAGGAGGAACGCAGGGAAGACGAAGCCAAAGGGAACACGTTTGTCAGCTCAGGCTGTCTGCTCTTTGATAACATAGAATTTTCTCTCAGTTGCTAGGCAACAGTTTTTTTTCCCTTTCTCCCGCCTCTTTTACGCAGGCCATGTTACTTGGACTTCACTAATTCCCCTTTAGTGACGTTGTATCTAGGGTGGTGCTATTTATGCTGCTTTTGCTAGGGTGCTTGAAAAACCTATGAAAGGAATTTTTATCCTCACAGAGGTTAATAAAAATAAGAATTTAAAAAAAAATTTTATACATCAAATCCATGAGACGTGGTTACATTTAATTAGTTTCAGGAAATTTGTGAGGTTCTGTATTAAAGGCCAAATTTCCCAGTTATTAGCAGAGTTCTCAGAAACATTAATACTAATTTGATTGGCTCCAGGGGCTCTGTTTTGGTAAAAGATCTCAGGCAGGTCAGGTAGTGTAAATCCAGCTTCAAGCATTTCCATTGGGCAGTCCCAGATGCCGAGAGCTACTGACCGTCATTCAGTTCCTTGTCAGATGGATTTACCCAGAGCAGTTTACATAGATTACAATGTTGCATTTTACCCACTTAAATATGTGGATATTTACAAGAGACAGATTGCAACAGCAGCACTGGGATAAGGGTGCAGCACCGACGAGGGTGCAGCACCGATGAGGGTGTTGGCCTTCCATTTCTGCGAGGTTTTGACTCTTTGAACTGTGGCGACGCATGTAGGGGAGAGTTTTTGGACTGTTGTGTCTTTCAGTTCCTTCCCAACGCCGGCGCGTCGCTCGGAGCGTGACGCATCAAGGGTGGACGTTTTTAAGCGCGGTGTTTTTTCGTCCGCGTTGTCGGACTCCCGCTGTAGGAATTCCTGTCCAGGCCTGTTTGGATCACTTGAACAACAACAAAGGCCTGCTCTGCTGCAGCCAGCCTTGTTCTCAGGCTTGTACAAGGTCACTGGGGGGTGGGGCGGGCACGGGGAGCGCCGCTGATCGGCTGCACAGGGGCATGGTGCGTTTTATAGCGCTTTGTTCCAGTTGGCACTTGACTCAAAACGCCCAACGGGACACAGGTTCGCATTTGGAAACTTGAGAATAAAAACCGCAATCAGTGCCAGACACATCTTTGTCTTTCTTTCAGGTTAATGAGGATGTTATATATATTTTCATATATAGCCAGAGCAACCACGGGCCAATGAGAAAGCCGCAAGCTGTTCCTCCAACTTACCGGTCTCCCAGCAGTTGCCATTTAACACACAGTTGGCCACACAGCACTGTACCAGGTTTCAGCACTGATTGGAGGAAAGGCATGTCTTCCAGTGGCACCACCAGCCAATAGGCGAACCGGGCATTGGCCGTTTGCCCCTTTTCCAAGAGCAACTCGAGCCCAACGCACCCAATGCGGTGCTTGGTTAATTGTGCGTCGTCACTTGGTTGCAATTAGCGAATGGTCTGGATTTAAACGAGCAAATCTGAATCATAGAGCTCAGTCTGTGCCCGGGCCAGACCGTCATTGGCCCCCACGGGCAGGTATTATTTTAAACCGAAGGCCCTTTTGACTGAGAGACCTAAGTGAGCACTAGATGGCATCACGAGTGGCTTAGTGGATAAAGGTGATCGCCCAAACGCAGCCTGAGCCCCATGTGCTGGACCTCACGGGTCGGAGTTCAGCTCATATCATCAGCCCGATCGTGACCGGGAGAGCACGGTGGCAGTACTCTGCCGATTGTGCACCGACACAGCGCCGTCTCGAGCTGGGTGGGTTAAATCATCAGGGCTGGGGAGAAAAACTCTGTCGTTGGGTTCTGATTATGATGAAACGTAACCTGTGGTGTGCTTCATTGCCTGTGACTGATAATGAGCGGTGTTCAGTGGCCTACATCTTAGCCAGCTATGAGCTTGATCATGGCGGCTTAGGAAAATTTATACAGACGCGATTTCATGGTGTGCTCTCAAAGCTACTTCAAAGCGTATTTTTTACGCTCAATTTGCAACAAAAAAAAATGTACGTTTCGGCAGAAAATTCTGTGTTTGTGCCCGTTTGTCACACAACTCTGGTCCTTTTTCTCAAACTGTACAATTCTTTATCAACGTTTATTGAAAATATATATTTTATTAGAAAAATCATAGTTAAAAACATTGTTGGAAAAAAGCCAAGAGAATTTTGAAATAGACGGTTTATCAGTAATGAATTGTTGGTCAAACTCTAATATGGCACTTGAAGCTCACTGGAGGAAATCGATAGTTGTCGTAGAGCGCGTGGAAACTCATGGTTCCGTACAGACTTTTATTCTAGATTTTTCTGAAGGACTTTCTCTGTCTGCTTACAGGACTGTTTTGGGTCTAGACACATTTAAGATACCCGTGCCCTTGTGTTTATCGTTTGCAGTCCCTACTGTCTCTGTTCCTTTCTCAACAGAATTAGAACCACATTGTCCTCTGCATGCTAATGGAAGGGTGACGATTGGACTAGCTATTATTTTAAAGAAAGCCAATCAAGAGAGCCATTGACAGTCCCCCTAATAGTCTTCCTGTTTAAGTTCAACAATACATACTCATATTACCCTACTTAAGCTTTGGTATGTTATATTGTCTCCCAAGAAGCTTACTCCTGAACGGGGCCTTCTAACACTTTTAATATGGGAAACCAAATGATCTGCAGTGAACTGCAGCGCAGCAGAGATTAGTTTCAGGAACTGCGGTTTTCATGATTTTCGCACACACGCACGTGCAATATACTATACGTGTTATATTTATTTATTCTGTGTGTGACGTGTGGGCCAGTGGAGGTAAATGGAGGTGAGAGGTTGCGGTTGTAGTGAGTGTCTAGAAATTTGCGTTTAATAAATAACGGATTTACTTTCTCTGTTGGACTCCCTTGCCCTGGGAAGGAGCTGGACCAGGTTAATCACCCTGGTCTACTAAACCTGGACAGATATGTGGAAAGGAATTTGAGTTTTCCGTCTGTCTGTCTGGAGAAAATGTATCCTGGACCCAGTCTAGATGTAAAACAAGTAGTTGCTTATAAACAGAAGAGATGGAGGTGTGTTAAAAAAAAAAAAAAAGTTACACTTTTACACCTGTACCTTTTGAAACAGTACAACAGCAAAACCCATTCTCACACATGCAGTTTCTCTCTCTCACAATCACCCACACAATCTAGACCTTGAGTTTATGTTCACACTAAGCCTAGGCTATAGACCGCATTATAAATCTCACTGCATTTAGTGTTGTTTTTTCTCTCTCTAGTTTTGCTAGAGTTTTGCCTAAGGAGTTAAAAGAGAGAGGTGGGTGGGGTGTATGCGCAGCCTGGTAAAGGCTTTGTCATGACTGCCCAGTGTGAGGTCTGACCTCGAATGCCTGTATGGTCCCATGTGCGCCCGGTCACGTGACAGCTGGAGTTATAATTGAATTCCGTGTGCTTCAGTCTCACGAGACAGGCGCCTTTCTTTCATGGCCCTCAGAGGGCGGACGGAGACCACAGCGGAAGGGCGCGTTTCGGATGTTTCGGTACTGGGAGCGTGGCTTTTGAGCGCGTCTCGCCACTGTGATGGGCGCGTGCGCGTGAAGCACGTCCGTTCTGATCTCCCTGATGTGCGCGTTGGCTTTCTTTTGTATGTTTCGTTCTCTTTTTTTAAGGTGTATGGACCGGGTTTATTCGGCACATTGTGATTTGATCTTGTGAGATTGAGCTTTTAAGCATTACGGTTTTGTTTTGTTGCCATTTCAGTTTTATTAGCATCAGCTGAAGATTAAAAGTTTTTACTGCTGGCAATGAGCCGTCCCTACCTCCGAGCCTGCTGATTGGACCTCGTAAAGGAAGCCACTCCCTCCTGCTCACTGTCGAGCGCTCCATTCTTAAAGAAGCACAACGCGGCGGTCCAATGCTCATCTGCCGATTCACGCGTCGAGAGGGTAAGTGCTCTTTAACCTTTCCCGTGCACAACAGCGCCTGAACAGTAACTGTTTTTCAATGATTGGATTTCTCATATCCCCCTTGGTAATGTCTTTTTCTTGGAAAAAACAACAACAACTAACTTAACACGCTTTCGTAGAGAGCAAGCTGTATGTTTTCTTTATTTATTTTCATGATAGGAATTTGTTCATTAAATAAATAAACGTGAAACAAACTGGGACATATTTATATGGCCTGCTTAGTCACATTTATGCTGAGATTTTTCTTGGAAACTGGAAATAATGTGTACCATCCTCTGTAGTGTCATCACCTTGTGGAAGATTGACCTTAGCATTACCGTGTTTCATCTCACAGATTAGTGAGGGCCTGTTTGAAGACCCTGGAGACGCGAGCGTGGGCTGCGGGCATTGGGGCGTCATGGCGGACGTGGTACAGATGCGCTTCGGCACGGTGGACTACGTGATCTTCGCCCTCCTGCTGGCCGCCTCCACGGGGATCGGCCTGTTCTACGCCTTCTCGGGCGGACGCCAGCGCACCACGCAGGAGTTCCTGCTGGCCGACCGCAGCATGAGCTGCCTGCCCGTCTCGCTCTCGCTGCTGGCCACCTTCCAGTCCGCCGTGGCCATCCTGGGCGCCCCCTCTGAGATCTACACCCACGGCACGCAGTACTGGTTCCTGGGCTGCTCGTACTTCCTGGGGCTCCTAATCCCCGCCCACGTCTTCATTCCCATCTTTTACAGACTGCGCCTCACTAGTGCCTACCAGGTACGCAGTGGGATGGAAGTGGAAGGGGGGGGGGTTCCCCACAATGCACGTGGGCGTGACTGGGGATCATGGTAGCAGGTGTCTTGGTGACTAATGTTACTGGACTAGTAACCATGAGAATGTGTTCTGCTGTTGGATTCTTATGAAAGGTACAGGGCCTAACCTGTTTAGTAATTAACCGTTGTAGACCCAGTATTAAAAAAGCTCTAGAAATTGTGTTGGCGAAGAAACTCAAATTTCTGTAATGTAGTTGTTGTTTTTGTTCACTGATTAACTGGGGGGAAAAATATTTCTCTTTAAGCATTTTGTGATCAGTTTCTCTGATATGGGCATGATTTGATTTGATAACTAATTACATTTGGAATATGAAGGGTTTTTTTCTTGTCCATAGACAATCAGGGTTTTTTACAGTTGTGGGGAGGGGAGATAAAATAACTTTTAAAAGGTTTTTTTCTGTGCCTTTAAAACTAGAACTACTGAAAAATGTAGAGTAAATGCTTTTAGTTACCATAGACAAGGAGTTTAATGGACTGCCTTGTTTTGAGAGTTGGGATCGTTCAGGAATGGCCATTTCAGCAGTCAGAGACAAAGACAGTCTGCTGAATGCTGCCCTCTCTCTGCAGTACTTGGAGCTGCGTTTCAACAAAACTGTGCGGCTCTGTGGGACTGTGACCTTCATCTTTCAGATGGTGAGTGCTGAGCTGGCAGTGCCCGTTCCCCGTCTGTGCTGCGCCCGTTCCCCGTCTGTGCTGCGCCCGTTCCCCGTCTGTGCTGCGCCCGTTCCCCGTCAGTGCTGCGCCCGTTCCCCGTCTGTGCTGTGCCCTTTCCCCGGGCGTTTCTACATCTGGCAGGCAGCGCATGAATGCTTTCGTTTTTCAGAGTGTGCAAAATGTCTGTCTGGCAAGAATGGGTAGAATGGGTAGCAGCAGAGGAATGTAAGATTTACAGTCCCAGTAATTAAAAAAAGTACCTCCAATTGTAAAGAACTGGAGACGCCGTCATAAATCCACAAAGCTTGACTCTCTATTCTTGTTGTTTAATCAAATCCCCAGTGTATCGCTCCGCTACATAAATCTGAGCTTCTGCTTTTTAAATGAATGTGACTAAAAACATGGGCTGGGACTGGCTTTGGGGGTAAAACGGGAGAAGGCCGGGCGAGACGTAGCTGTCTTTTGGTAGTCAGGTAGTCAGGGTATCCACACTCCTCTGTGTTTCCTGCAGGTGATTTACATGGGGGTTGTCCTCTACGCCCCGGCGCTGGCACTCAATGCAGGTAAAGTCATTCCTGCCCGTTCCTAGTTACCGTGTCAGGTTCAAATTGGCAGAAATAATACAATCAAAACACACGATTAAGTATATTTCTTGTTAATTCAAATTAAGGAGATTAAATCAGATGACTTAAACCACCAAAAAGTTAATTAACAGTAATCCTGTATTTTCTGCCAGATTTCATTTAACCTGGATACATTATTAATATTGTATTTGTCTGCAGTTACTGGATTTGACCTCTGGGGGGCAGTGATGGCCACAGGACTTGTGTGCACGCTTTATACCACGCTGGTGAGCCATTTCTCACGTTTGGCACGTTGGTCAATTGTAGATCCAGTGTAAAAGTTTAAGCTCCATAAATATTGTTGGCTAAGAAACTCTGTGTATTTGTTGTTTTTGTTCACTGATTAACTGGGGGAAAAGATTGCTCTTTGAGCCTCTCTGCTCTTTGCCCCCTTTCTTGTTGCCGTTATCTTTCTGACCACAACGCCACACGGATCACGTCGTGTGGCCTGCTTTTTCGCTATAGACATATTTTTTTGCTTGAGTATTCAACGGGTATGATGGGTGAAGGATGTCTCCATGGAGTTACGGTGCTTGTGGCAGGTGGGGAGTAGGCCCCTCTCCCTGGGCACCGCGTAGGTAACGGGGCCATGTTTCACCGTGTGCTGGTAGGGCGGGCTAAAGGCAGTGATCTGGACAGACGTGTTCCAGACAATTGTGATGTTCGCGGGTCAGCTGGCGGTCATCATAGTGGGGGCGCACCAGGCCGGGGGCATCAGTGAAGTCTGGAGGAAGGCTGTGAATGGGAACCGCATAGCTGGCCTGGAGTGAGTATCTGCTTGGTTTGCTTCTGATTTGTTTAGATTTCTTTAGTGATTTAGGAACTGGAACCAGTAGGTTTCAGGTTTAAGGGTGTAACCTTAAAATAACTCTAAAATGCAC
>JAOYSI010045970.1:2447-14725 GCA_025775065.1 Hiodon alosoides | reverse complement strand
ACCCAGACCCACCACGCTCCGCTACGAGAAGAACGTCCCCAACCCAGACCCACCACGCTCCGCTCAGGAAGAACGTCACCAACCCAGACCCACCATGCTCCGCTACGAGAAGAACGTCACCAACCCAGACCCACCATGCTCTGCTACGAGAAGTAGCACCACCAATACCCCCCCCACCCCACACCACCCCACCCCACACACGCAGGCCAAAAATTGAACCGCCAAGAGAACCTGCTATTAACAGCCCCTATCCGGGTCTGAGATTTTTAGTGTTTTTATCATCTACAAACTTAAAAAACAAATATGAATTGGTAATGCATAAGTTGGTTTGCGGTCTAGAGGTCTTACAAACAGTTTAGTTAATGGTGCTTTCCACACACCAAGGAAGCTAGCAATCTTTGTTGTTTCATCTACGTGATGGCGGCAGAATGACGGTTTAACTAGATTCAGACTTTGTGACATTTGGGGCACGGCCGGCGTACCGTTTCAGACAGTTTCAGAAACCGCCTGGGATCACCGGAAGATTTTATTACCACAAACAGACCGTCAGTTAGAGGCGGATAGTAATTCCAAGCCTAAGAAGTTTCATAAAATTGCAGTCCAATCCTAACTGAAATAGGGCACCCATTCCATATTAAAGATAACAGAACACCGAGTTGCAAAATTAGTTGGACAGCAGCACTGGTTTTTATCATGTGGAATTGCCAATTACTTTGACCATTTTCTCCCAAATTGGGAATCGTCAGTTCAAAACGGATCTCCGAGTTAGACAGCCTGTCAAGAGGTTCCCGCGGCGATTTGGAGAAGCCCCTCCCTCTCTACAGCGCCGAGGAACGCGAGGCAGGGATGAGCCGAGAGAAACGCGGCCCGATTTCACCCACCCTTAGCCAGAGCTGTACTGCCAATCGTGCGCCGCCACTCTGCCCCCCTGGTTACAATCGGCCAATGACACGAGAGGTTACAGCGCCGTAACCAACTGAAAGAAAATCAGGGGGTGTTTCGTGGTACAGTTCACCCAACCAGTCCTCGTTCATTCAGGTTACCTTATAAATGACATATTATAGTTATTTCACATCAGCTGCTGTGAAATTCAGTAAACAGTGTGAAGTACGGTAGATTATGGGACGTGTGCTTTCTTCAATTACTGTGAACATGGCCAATATACCAAAGACTATATTAGTCTGTAAAACTATTTTTTTTAAATCCTTTTTTAAAAATATTATTCCATCTGACAGCTGGTGAAAGACCACCTGCCGCAGCTCCTGCTGAAGAGAAGAATTGTCAGCAGGGAGCAAAATTTTACATGAGGTGCTCCAGATTGCATTTTTTGTGGGAGGGAAAATTTTAGTTTGGAAGCAAGTTTCTCTCTGTGAAAGACAAGAGCATTGTACAACCATATTATTTCAATGCAAGTGTTTAAAAACGAACAGTAGCCCGGGGTGAAAACGGAGATGACGCCTCGAAAGAAACACAGAAACGTGCCCGCTGAGCATCGGGAGGTATCCCGTGTATTTTTATTGCAAAATAAAGCTCGTTTTAAGTTGTTTCATGAGTAATACAAAAATGCATAACATAGGTCAAAACGGACCCCCCACAGCAAAACATCCAAACATAAATTAAAACGACTTCTACAGCAGTAAAAAATACAGACTGGTGATCCAAACTGCCCGCAAGTGCAGCGTTATTCCGTTCCTCAAAGCCGAGCCACGTAATATTTGATTTCAGACAGAGACCATTAGTACTGACAAACGTTTTTGTTTCTGCCTCGTTAAATACCACGCCAGTAAATGTTAAGTTTTTTTTTTAATTTATTGAATATAAGGGTAAAAGTTTAATTCTTAATGTCAAACATTCACCCGACAAAGATATTTGTTATTTTCACAAAACCTCGGCTGAGCATTTCCCATTTTAGAAATCCGAAAACACCGACAACTCGTTAACCTTGACAAATATAGCCTGCCAAAAGAGTCTTAAACTAATTAAATGCTAAATAGTTATTTAGCCTGTATAAAACATTTGCAAGACTAAAAGCAAAACGGGACTTAAAGTTATCTCTTTACTTTAAGTATCGGTTTAATCGATAGTCAGCTACCGGGGAAATATGACCGAAGTGTGTTTAGAAACTACAGTGTTACCGATAACGTCCCGCAACTTAACAAAAAATAGTAAGATGGCTGCCCTCTCATAGGTCAGACGGGTTTAAGCATATATCGCCAATATCATTGTTCGCAATATAGGCTAACGTAAGCCATTTTATCTTGAGCCTATGCGTTACAAGTCATATGTCACGTTTTTGCCGAGCAGGCAAAAATATCAGACAGGGCGTTAAAAGGCACATCTCGACATCCTATACTACAAACTCTTGTTGACAACACAACATACCATACCATTTCAAGTATACAGCCTTTATCTAGATTAGCTACCTGGCGAAATATAACACGGCCTTAATTCGTATGACATGTTGCATACCGCCAGGCCACGGGCCCTGCCGACTGTCAGACTGTTTGGCACCGTAAGAACAATCGAATTTGTCACTCCAAAAAAAAAAATCACGTCCCTAGTGAAATACAACTTGTGTTCTTAATACCCCGTATTGTAACGGTGCACGTTAAACGTAAATAGAGCGTTACACATTGCGAGAAAACGGATGCACACAAACACATCAGAAATGGGCCTTTCGTTGCATGAATCGTTCTAAGTTTACAATTAAAACTAGCTACCCAAAGCCAATTGATTTTTTTAAATTTTTTTTAATGTTTTTAAAAAACCATAGTACTTTTACTTTAAATATTTCTGGTAGGTGACATTTCTATAACGTTCGATGAATAAATAGCAACATACAATCAGGGTGAAGTATTAACACGAAGAGGCAACACGAGCTACAAAGTTAACCAACCATATGCTGCTAGCTAGCTTGGCATCACCCCTCTAGTTAGCAAGACGACAGCAGTGAAAAAACGATTTAACCTGACCAACGGCGTGTTATACAACGCTGCTTGCCAACTATGTTTTTGTTAACGTCGTTTAACCTAAAGAGATTTTTACACAGTTCCTCCAGCCTCGCTTATTTCTATTTGCTAACTCGGCAATGCACTGGACAGCGTTGTCCAGTCGGGCGACTACGGTCTCGACACTACAGTGCCTGAACCCCAAAGAGTAGCAATAAAATGTAGACAACTTCAAACAGTGTCAGAACAGTAGCAAACCAGCAGTAAAATTCTACACGACGAAACTCAACGCTCAATTTTATAGCAGTCTGACGCGAGATGTAGCAACTGGGCAAGAATACGGGGAAAAACAGTATGTGCAGATCTGGCAGTTAGCTTCACTAATATAGAGCTACAATCCTGTAAACACTGGCCAGTCAGCCAATAAATGTGCCCCCTTTGCTTGCTTAATTTAAGTGATGTTGCCATCTATTTTGAGCCATTAGTTTTGTTATGCTAGTTAGCTAGCAACTTTGCCAACATTTGGTTACATGTAGTCGTATTTCTCCCTCTCGGAGGCCTACCAAAGGAGGCAGCTGTCTATCTATCTAGCTAGTGGTGAAAACAGAAACTGCAAAAGTAAAAAAATAAAAATAAGACAATGTTAGCCAGATAGCAATGCTAAACCGAGACGGTTGACCAAAAGGTGTTACGGGAAAAAAAAATGTCTGGTTTACTTACTTTCATTTAAAACCTCCACCAGCTCAGCGCAGTTTTCACACATTGTTCATTAAAAAGAAAATATAAAACGAAAAAGTGCATTCAGACCATTGGAAATTGGTGATTGATTAGAAGTGTTGGAGGCTGGTTGTTTTGGGGGAAAAGGCCCGATGCGATGCTTGATGAAGGCAGGAGCAAAAAATCTTAGTAGGGGGAGGTGAATCAAAGCTAATTAGATTGTTTTTCAAAGTCTCGACGACAGCGACAGAAGTGAGAGGCAATAAGGAAAGGAGATCGGAGTCAATCTCCAATTGGAGCGGTACTGAAGAGAGCAGATACGGCAGCCATATTGAAAAAGGGAGGGGGAAGCATTCGGGCATTCAATACAAAAATCGTCTCTTTTCGTCCTGTCTCTCTCGTCTCGGTCGGATCTCTTCGGCAGTATCGTAGTCACACCCTAGCTTCCAGACCCGAGACCACAGGTCCAATGACTCGTACTCGCATAAGCAACGCTCAAATTGCGCTCTGATTGGCTAAAAACTCTGCTTAGCGGGGACAAAGCAACAGCGTATTGGTTAAAAAAACAGGACTGCAACCACTGCAGATTGTGTGGTTGTGATAAAATTGTATGGTGTGTCGTTTTTTAATGTTATGTATTTTTACTACGTATCCTAATACGTGTTATCATGGAATACGAATGAGTAAATTGGAATCCCTAACATTTTACCTTAAAAAAGTTAAAAGCCGAAAAAACACATAATATTATGATGCATGTGTTACTTTTATTTCCCTAGGAGTTGGGTAAATGTTGAACACGCTTTACTCAATCACAATGTAAATGGATATGTAAATATATGAATGTAAATGTAAATGGCTGACATTTTATGTTTGCGTGGCAAATAAGTAAACGGCATAGCTGGTATAAAATAAGATGTTTTACTGTTATCCATGTGTTCCTTGTCTCTCACCTCGTTATTTTTTCTCCAATAAGACTAACATACGTCCTTATAAAGGACCGTGTGTACATTGGACCAACACTTACATAATTTAACTGTTAAGGATTGTTTGACACATAGTCGTCCTCAACAGTAAGTTTTCTGGCAAGGTCACTTCTGTATTTCAGAGCTATAAAATTATTTTGCATTGGGACTGCAGTTTTTGAAATAGGAACTCTGACATGATTTACTCATTGCAATCTGGGCCAACTTCGCCGCTAATTAGTCGTTATTAGTTATTACAGCTGCATAGCCTATTAAAGTTTTTTTTTTTTTTTAATAATACCTAATTCTACCCTGACAGTCATCCAGACCTAATGCGAAGACACTCTCAGTCGTCCAGACCTAGTCCGAAGACACCCTCAGTCATCCAGACCTAGTGCAAAGACACCCTCAGTCATCCAGACCTAGTGCGAAGACATCCTCAGTCATCCAGACCTAGTGCGAAGACACCCTCAGTCATCCAGACCTAGTGCGAAGACACCCTCAGTCATCCAGACCTAGTGCGAAGACACCCTCAGTCACCCTGAGTTAGTCCAAAGACAAACAAACTCAGGGAAACAAACTCAACTTCTTTCATGGAAAGACCATCCTAGAGCAGGAGTCCTGTTATCACCGGAAGTCTTCACCTCCCAGTGAATTAACTGAAGGAGAAGGCACGCTAGGATTTCTACACCATGGCCAGGGGGTCCGAAAAGGACAGGGGACTTGAAGGTGATTGGAGAAGAAAATACCGATGGTACTTCTCTTACCAGGCGTGGACTCGGGTTTTGCAGCTGCACGCTGACACCATTGCGGGTTTCCTCAGTTATTTAAGGCAGTGGGTATTAGCCTTCTCTTTGGAGACGATAACTTCTTCCAGCAGTACCTTCTATTCCCTCAGCAGGTGACTTGTGACTTGTCTCTGTCTGACTCTCCAGGACAAGATCAAGATTATAGATATGGTACTGCCTGCTCATCCATAGGTGAGCAACTTCGCAATTTCCCCATATGGGATTAGTACAGCACCTACCTACCAGGTGCCAAAATAAGTGATCGGAACTGGAGGTCACTGATGTGTGTTAAAGATGGTTGGCATGTTTGGAGGGAGTTTGGCAACCGAGGCAAAGATTAGAGATGGAGCCCAATTCTCTCCCAAAATCTTGGATACAATATTCATGGGGAGGGGGGAACAATGCTCCCGTTTGAGCAAAATCAGAAGTCTTGCAAGGAGAATAACAAAACACATGAAGTCAGCTTTGTACTTTGCTAAGCGGCAGGTCTCAGGCGTGAAATGTGTGACTGTTATTAACGGTGCTACCGTGAGTGAAGTTTATACCTGAGCCAATAAATGTTCTCGTATGTGATGAGGGAAAGACCAGTGAGTCCAATACTTCTGATGAGTAGTGGCCATGTGTTGTTTCCGGCACTCGCCCTCTTTGTATGCTGCCGTAGATGTATGTAGCTGTGACCACTCACAAAGTTTCACTTTTTAAAATTTCAAATTACCTGATCATCCTGCTTCCATAGGTAACCATTAACAATGTGCCATCTCTCTCTTTCGAGCAATCACGTGAGGCACCCTGCAGGACTGCATCACTTTCACCACAGCAACCAGTGCTTTATATATAGAAAAGCGCTTTATAAAAATAAATTGATTGATTGATTGATTGATTGATAGTGGGATGGGTGAATGCAAGAGTAAACTAAACCTCTGGTTAGAAAGGGACATCTCATTTATCTAACCAAAATGTAAAGCTTATTTAGATGCCTTTGTCAAGCTTGTTTCTTAGAAAGCCATCAAGCCTATACACCTGCTAAACTTTGTCTGGAGAAAGACAAATGAGCAGTTATTAGGTAAAGACTACAAAGATGGTGGCCTTCGGGTGGATGGTCTTTGGATTGATGGTACGCTTAAAACTAACTGGTTCAAAGCTGTGAATTGACAATACAGCATCTAAATAAATCTATGTTCTACAAGGATTGGGTGGCCAAGGTTAAGTGGTTTTACATGACGTTTTCTGTTTGAGGCATAATTTCCCCTGTATTCCGAAGCAATTCCAAATGATTGTGAATGCTATCGCAATACCTGTTGTTATGAAGGTTAAATGTTTGGCTTAGAACCCCATAAATGCAAGGTGTCTCAAAATGCTCTTGAGCAATGAGCACAGTTTTACTGTAGGCTAACACTGTTTCCAAATGCTCTTGAGCGATGAGCACAGTTTTATTGGGGATAGATGATTAATACATCGGTAACCGTTTAATCATGGTTTGCATTCAATGCAACCAAACCGAAATTGCATTTCACAAATTGCGAAGGGCACTGTATTCGATACAACCAAACCGAAATTGCATTTCACAAATTGCGAAGGGCACTGTATTCGATACAACCAAACTGAAATTCCATTTCACTAGTTGCAAAAGACATGTGTGTCGAATTACACAATAGTTTGTAGAACGATTTCAACGTTTAAAATATATATATTGTCCTCTAGCGATTTTTAAAGAAGTGAAAATTAAAATAACGAATCACTGAGGGTTACAGCCTAAGATATTTCAACTTCCTTTTTGTTATTGTTATGGAAGACAGGAGCATTTTGCTCATAATTTTTATAACTCATAACTTTATCTTTTTGAGCAAAGTTTTTCAGACATAAAACCAAATCTTTGAAGCCAGCACGCAGTATAAAGTCAGTCAGTGGAGGGCTTTCGTATTAGGGGCAGCAGGTAGTGTATTGGCTAAGGTGAGGTTGCTTGTTCAAGTCCCACCCCCTTGTACTAGGTACTTCCCCTGAATCGAAGTAAAATATCCAGCTGTGTAAATCGATGAACGTAGAAATTATAAACTAAGTTGCTTTGGATAAAAGTGTACAATGAAAAACATTACGTCAGCCTAGCTTCACACCAAGTTAAGTGTATGGGATGAAATTATGGTAGCCGTTCAAATTAAGCGACAACTCAAACGTAAAGTACCGACATTAAAAACGTATTTAATTTGATGTGAATTCATACGACGGTAGCTCTGTGTGAGTAATGAACAAACTACACAGGTATCCGACACGGGAGAGAAAGGTTTCATTAATTTGCGGTAGGGGGCAGCATTGGGTTTCTTTTTGTTTACATTTAACAACTTTACAGCCACATTTCCTCTTCCCCTTTCAGTGATATATATTTAAATGTTTATTCACACGGTCCAATAAAAATGCTCAGTTCACCGACCACTACATGCAGAATCACCAACCGCCACATTCGCGATTGATTACGAGTTCTTTGACTCCCATTAACGTCTTGACGTGTTTAAAATATTCTCAAGTAATTGAGACATTAACGAGAAACTAGAATCGTGGCTATTACGTAACATGCTTAGTTGCACACACACCGGATTTGAAATAAAGTTTTAAATAGTTTTAAATAATTCACTCCTGAAGACCTCAGTGAGGTTATAACCCTGATAACTTCACCTAATAGATTTGAAATTCTGTGTTGGCCTACCGAACGTAGTAAATAATCCCAGAATAACGGCTAGTTTGCAAGGCATCATGACATTCTTGAATCTATGACAGAGTGAATGTTGATAAAAGGAGCTTTTGATCGACTTCAGATAACTTAGTCAGTTCCTATAATTTTTGGTCTTTTTAAATTCTGACGTTGAGCTCAGAACGCACATTCTGCATTCCACATTCTAACTTTCAAACGTCTGGAATCCTAATTTGCAGAAATCCTGTCAGCAAAAACATGCCTCAGACCAGAGATAGACAGCACAACACACACACACACACACACACAGAAGCGCTGAACACACACGGTGAAGTCATCAGCTTTAATGTTCACAACAAATAGAACACCCCCAGTAGAGTGCAGAAACCATTGAAGATCAATGAGATCATTTGTTTGCAATTATACATTCTGTGGATAAACACCCCTTGGAAAGAGAGAACCAAAAAAAAAAAAAAGAAAAGTAACAAAATGAAATGTAAACCCTGTTTTATTTTGCTCTTTAAGTAGTGTTCTTGAAGCACTACAGCATGGTTAACAGTGAATATTAGTACAAGTGAATCTCAAAAGATATCCCAATGGAAACAGATGTAATGAAGCCTACACTATCCCATAAATAAATGTAACCTTTTTTTTTCCTCCAAACCCCAATTTAATGAAGGCCCACAAGTGAGCAACAGTCCTCATTGAGGAAACAAAAAAACTGTTGTCGGCTGAGCGACAGCACAAAACACAAACATTTTTTTTTTTTTTTTTTTGTAAAAATAACCAACTTTATGTTCCTGTGGTATTAAAAGATGCTTTACAATTGTGTGATATGCAAATACTGTACTACACCTTGCTTCGAAAATCTACCCGGCAACAAACTGCAGTGAGGGATTCCACTTCACCCCTCTAAATGCTGACTGCTCACGTCCTGCAGGGGACAGACGCTGGACAGACGCTGGACAGACGCTGGACACCGCCCCCGCCCCATTCAATTTAATTCCACACCACCATCTCTCTGCACACTAGTGTCCTCCACACTTTCCAGTAGATAATTTGTCATTTGACCTCACAGCACACAATTTGGTCTCCTGCCTTTATGTTACAAATAAAATTAACAGGCAAGAGGAGAAACGAGGGGGGTGGGGGACGGGGTGGGAAACGTCTTTAATTCATAAGGGCATGCAGCTCTAAAGAGAGTACGACTAAACATAAACTTGAATTAACCATGGGAAGATCTTACAAGAAAAAAGCCTCAATATAAAACACATTACTATGTAAAAAGGACTGCAGGGTAATGTACATATTGGCATTGTTTTGGTCTACTGAAAACCAAGGGCTGGACCTTCATCCAAAAAGCCGCAAACCTCAGCGTTTATTTTTAACTGTACAAATCTGATTGTGCCATCAGTCACCCATCTCCTCGGGAATCTCGTGCGGGTTCAAGATTCCCGGGACGGACATCTGGAGCTTGCGTTTCTCCTCCTGGGCCTGGCGGAGGGAGGCCTCGCGCTCCTCCAGGAAGAGGTCTGTGGTATCCTCGCCGGCGAACTCCTGAGGGGAGGCAAGCATGACACCGGTTACCCTGGGACAGTGACAGGGAGACGACTGGGGCATGTGTTCAGTACCGACGGCCACCAATATCCAACAACCTCCCTTTAAACGTAACTTATTCTCAACCCATTTCAACACAACTACCCATTACACAAGCATACAAACAAACCGTTCTGTAAAGCTAAACGAAAAGCAGAAACCACAGATTTTAAATATTAAAATTCACGGAAGGAAGTGACCCACCTTTATCTGCACCAGGAAGTCTCGCAGGTGTTCCTTGAAGGCGGGGATATCTTGATTTAAACTGAACAGACCGGTTACAAATACTTTGACCTGGGCACTGAAAAGGGCAGAGGGAGAGGTTAAAGGTTAAACTCGGGCAGAGTCAAGGGAAGAGTGCAGGTAAACAGGAACATATTAGACAGGAGGTAGACATACAAGTCCAGGAGACCTGTAGCTCTTCGCAGAGCTTGGGAGTACTTACTCCTGCAAGTGAGGGAAGGCGGTTTTGAGCAGGTTGGCCACGTACTCCTGGATAAACCCTTGGTTATTGACCGGGTTTGCAGGGTTGAGCGGAACGGTGATTTTGCCCTCCTCC
The DNA here is from genome assembly GCA_025775065.1 of Hiodon alosoides. Classification (NCBI taxonomy): domain Eukaryota; kingdom Metazoa; phylum Chordata; class Actinopteri; order Hiodontiformes; family Hiodontidae; genus Hiodon; species Hiodon alosoides. The sequence continues at coordinate 4,472 of JAOYSI010045970.1, read as the reverse complement.
ACCAGGTTGAACATGTACGCAAGGATGGACGCGTGCATGGTTAAACCTGCAAGACGCGGACGCAGAGTTCTAACGGGGGGGGGGGCCGAACCACGGTGCCAACGCTGAAAAGAAAGTTCTGATCCACGCAGAAGCCAGGCTGTGCGTTCCATGGAGACGCGCCCCCGTTTCTCACCTGCAGTGTGGGATGTATCAGTCACCACGGAGAAGATGTGTTGCAGTATGTCACAGAAATACGTCTGGTAGAAGCTCTGGGCCGCCGCCTCCTCCTGGGCCACATTCTGCAGGAGAGTGTAGAGGATTTGCAGGCCTAAAGAGGGGAACGATGGAGAGAAGTTAATGCTGTAACTACCGAGAAGCATTTCGAGAAATGCTGGTTTTCCCACCACCTTCAGGGGGTAAGGGTACAAATCACGCAGTTTACCAAACGTCTCAAAACCTCTCTGCACACCAGTAACAATACAAGACCTTGCAAACCTCTGGCCGCGGAAAACGCAAACGCGAAGGACGTCTGGAGCGCATCAAGCAGAAACTGAAATGACTCCAAACCTAGATGTAGACGATATGAACCAGCTGAGTAATAAATGAATAACTGAAAAGGAGGGTGACCTGTGTCCGCCACGTTTCGCATGGTGTGTTTGAAGGCCCAGATGATGGAGTCCAGCACCAGTTTGAACTGTGCTGGGGGAATGGCCAGGAACGCCGGGAAGCAGTGGGAATTCACCGCTTGCAGCAGGTAGAAGAAATGCGTTCGGTGTTCAGGATACTCCTCAAAATCCTGACCGCGTTACGAGAGAGAGAGAAACACCTTAATGTACGCTCCTCTACATCATTCAACGAGACAATCCGGTTATTCTCCGTTCGTTTCATTTAACTCTACGGTCAACTAGGCCCCAACACTAGAGCGACGGTAAAACGCACTGAGGACTCACTTTGTTGATCATGTTTAAAGTACATTCGAAGACGGCGTCGAATATCTGAGGGATCTCCACCGTAATGTGTCCGCCCAGCTTGTTGACGATGACTGCCATGGTACTGAGGACTTCGGGTTCTCGGGCAGCAGGGACGTTCCTCTGATAATCGATCAGAACTGCGTCCAGCAGCGGGGGCACGAAGTTCTCCCCCACCTGAAAGCACACAGGGACGTTAACAGCGGGCCCCCTAACAATCCTTACATCTTTAGCGCTCTAGTATACGCCGCCTTAAAGCAGTTGAACGCAATTGCGTCGGCTATGAAGTCATGTCTACAGCTGCATCTTATTCCAGTAATGCAACCCTGTGACTGCAATCATTTACTTTAGTTTGAATGGCAACTGCACAACGAGGGGATTTTGCCGAGGCCGGATTAACAAAAGTGCATTCATAGAAGGCGGATCACAAACCATGGGAGTCATGTTTTCGAACCCCTGACCTAGGTATGGATGTGGTTACACCGTGCACAGAGTTTAGCGACCCCAACGCTTCCACGGGGCTTACCATCTGAGGATCATTTGAGCGGCTGACCCAGCCGGAAATCAGCTTCAGCGTTTCCCTTTTAACCGTTCGCATGCTTCTGATCAACGGCTGCTTTGTTACCATCTCTCCTGTGAAATGAAAAGGGGAACGTAGATTAGCATTTTAAACAAAGGCCAACCGCGCTATTCAGGCGCAAGGTACACACTCACTCTGTCAGGATTACTTAGGCAACAGTCACTGTATTAGCCTACAGCAGCCTCCAATGAGACACGGTAACGCTATCTACCGAATCAGACAACGCCATGTACCAAGCCCACTGAACACCGAATCAGACAACGCCATGTACCAAGCCCACTGAACACCACTACACACAGATTCAGACAACACCATGTACCAAGCCCACTGAACACCGAGCCAGCTGAACACCGCTACACACCAAATCAGACAACTCCATGTACCAAGCCCACTGAACACCGAGCCAGCTGAACACAGAATCAGACAACGCCATGTACCAAGCCCACTGAACACCGAATCAGACAACGCCATGTACCAAGCCCACTGAACACCACT
>JAOYSI010045959.1:4102-20199 GCA_025775065.1 Hiodon alosoides | reverse complement strand
GAGAGGCAGAGTAGGAGGAGATGTAACGCTGTCAGTGGCCGAGTGGAGAGAGGCAGAGAAGGAGGAGATGTAACGCTGTCAGTGGCCGAGTGGAGAGAGGCAGAGTAGAAGGAGATGTAACGCTGTCAGTGGCCGAGTGGAGAGAGGCAGAGTAGGAGTAGATGCAATGCTGTCCGTGGCTGAGTGGATAGAGGTTGCCGGACCCACAAGACCCAAAGACGAGCGAGTGGATGTCGGTGGTGACCACACAACCTCCACCACACAACCCAGCGTCAGGCCAAATCTCCACCACACAGCCTAGCATGAGGCCGAACCTCCACCACACAGCCCAGCGTGAGGCCAAAGGTTAAGGATGAGATTAAAATCAGTCAAGATTCTCGTCGTGCTCCTAACTGTTCCACAATAGGGAGCAGCAGTCTCTTCCTTTTACATGAGATTACACGGCAGCTGGCTTTACCCACTGTGATTTACAGGGCCATCCACAATACAAAACAGGGTGCACTGTCAATTACGGATAGCTTCCATTTATAGCCACATATTACTCAAAGAGTTTATCGATAGGAAAACACATGTAATTTCCACAAACATCGGGCAGGAAGCAGAAAGGCAGGTGCAGTTGCTTCTCACTCCATTCTAAACAAAACCCAGCTCTTTGTGCGGCTGAAATCCTAGGTTAAACCGACCTTGGTGGTTATTCACAATCAACATCATATGTCATCAGACACAGCCTTGAAATTAGCTTTACAGGACCATGAGCAGACAATGGACACTCGTCTCAGTCCATTTTACAATAAGAAGAGACAAAAATGTCGCTTACCCGTCACCCTGAAGTCTAAAGGCCGTTCCCATCAGTGTATCCTGCAGCTATCGTTCAAGACCATGTTCACTCTCCATCAGACTTCCAACAGCTTGCAACTATCGAAACGTTTATGATCGTTCCACCAGCAACTATACTAACGTTGCATCCTTGTTTCTCCGAATATATATCTAGTCTTTACGGTCAACTGTACGGATTTCGTCTTACCCCTCAAACCTTCACCGCCCATCTTAATAGAGCACATCGTCTTGTGTAAATCCACTTTAAGGCATGTATCCGATCCGATCACAACAATCCGGCTGTCACCTCGAGACTCCAGCTTGGCAGGAGCGTTTTAATTTCATGTGGGGGCATCGGAGCCTGAAACAAACTCTTTCTTCAAGATCAATCGGCATTGTTTATATCTATGCTAATAGCTGAAAATCTAAATAAATTAAATATGAAGATGATATACAAACCTGGTCATTCACATAGCGGTTTAGATTACACCCGATGCCCCGGTCATTTTACTTAACGATATGTAACCCAAAGGTGTGAAACTATGACGGACGGATTCTGTCGTGAGCCAGGCTTTTATGACAAACTGCCCCTATCATTTACATTTGCTGTTAATGAGATCTCACCAATTTGCACCTAAGAACATGTTGCCACAGTTACACATCAGGATTGAGTTTAAGGAAAATGTTGTGAAGCATACATCATTTAAGTAATTTGAAATAATTGTGCCGTCACTTTTACGCCTCGTAAACCAGGCAGGTGGTCTAAACTCAACAGCATTCTCAATAATAATTTCCTCAATACGGGAAAAGGTGTAGCCAACAACCAAAAGGCACATCTGAAACCAAGAGTTACAAGTTCACCAATACCACGGTGCATCTTACTCTCACAGTAATTCTGTACACAGAATTAAATTATTTTTTTACTTTATTAAACCAAGCGTGCGCCCAAACCAATGTACAAAACGACTGTAAATCGCCACGTATCTTCAATTATCCCAAATTCCATAAGGCAAGGACACCTCACGCGTACCAACCTGTAGCTTATGGAACCCGGCGTCGACTCCTTAAACTTGAGTCGTAAGCAGCGAAGGCACATACGCTGATAGCGCTTGTCCGCTAACGGGGTGTCTCGCTTCTACCAGAAAGCGAACGGTCTTATATTTATACACACCATCGCTCCAGGTTTGGCGCAGCGCTTAACTGTTCACAACAGATGGGTGAAGCCACGCCCACTCAAAACCCGATTGGTCCAGCAGATTCTTATCATTCCTGAGGACTAAATTTTCTTCTTTAAAGTAAAAATTACAGTAACGCAAATTAAGTATTTGGTATGTTCGGCGATAACTAGACAATGAAATTATCAGAAAGGTAATAAACGAGAATTGGGCAGTTTAACCGTTAATGTCTGCCGTTCACTACTGCGTGGCGCTGACGAAAAAAGCAGCACTATGTTGATGTTTCAACATAGTGTTTTAATGTTGAATACGATGTTGTCTTGTAAGAGCACCACTTCATGTACATATCATTTCTTCTTGCTGTATTGTCATATCCCCTCTCACTGATCTAAGTCAGACTGTCGTTTAAACTAAAACATATATTCTTGAAGATGCCAGCTTTGCTTATTATCCTTTAAAAAAAATGTACATGCGTACATAAATGCAATGACAATTTATACGTTTTAATTTTCTGTGTCATTTTTTTATGCATCTGTCTTTCCTCTCGTTTTCTCTGGTTCGTTATATATAGAAGAAATATGTTCATTAAATTATTGTCGTCTCTGTTATCCTTGTGATGTTACTGCTTCAGATATCTCAGCAAAACGTTGCAACAGCAGCTTTGCCATTTTTGTTGGAAATAGGACATTCCACAAATTACAGGACCTGTTATTATCTCGAAGTCTTTTAAAAATATTCCCTCTTTGGCCTATAGAGGGCGATGCGAGCATAACATGGGATGTTTGCCTTGATTTGTGCGTGTTTTACAAAAATGAACTACAAATTAAATTATATTAATTGGTTTAAACTAAAGATATTCCCCTAAGGTATTCACAGGTTTTAAATTTCTTAGTAGCAGGTTCCCATCACTGTGAAAGATGTTCAAGGGATGGCGTGCATTCTTCGCTAAACCCCCAGATGCTCCTCGAATTCAAACAAAACAAAGGTTATATTTCACTGGTTCAAATAATTTAAGAGGGAGGTTGAACAAGTTTGCGACAAACAGGAGAGTCCGGCAGCATCGACGTGGCCACAACATCACACAAATAGCAAGCAGAAGTAGTTTTCTATACCTGTGTTTATTTACTTGATCAGGCTCAAATTAAAATAGTAAAATCTGTCGTTCCTCATTAAACCAGAAAATTGAGCAATAGATGATTAAGTACGAAAGTTATGCATGACAGAAACGCACTTCCCACAAATTTAACCAGCTCTAGTTCCAGTAGCCTGGTTGGAATTAGTCTGACTGTAGAGACGGTTTTCTGAAACATTTCAGAAGGCTAACGAGCGCGCAGTAATACATCGTTCCAATTGTTATTAATCCAAAGCTGTTTTTTTACCAGATCCCTGAGAATAAGAAAGAACGAGGAGACCGAATCTTCAATTTATTCGGAATAGAAAACGCATTTAATCGTTAAATCGCAAACGATTAAACAGCAGTCAACTCGGGAATCTGACCAATGGCAGTTATCAAATATGTCCACGTGGACTGTCTGTTTATAACCACCGTGAGAAGAATGGTTGTCGTGGGACAAAGAGAGGATTAGAAGGACCTGCTATTAGCGGTCATAGACCATAAGATGCCGGTCGACGGGCACTTTTAGCAGAGCGCTAAAATCTGAAAGGCGCTTTGTTTTTCCTGGAGAGAAATACTCAGGCGGGACGATGACTGCCTTCCCGTCCTGTAACATTACCAGTTGGTTGGCGGACGCTTTTATCCAAAGAGACTTAGACAGATTACTATTTATCCCCCTGCGGGATATTTTGCTGAAGCACTACATCGGCCAGGGATACAACAGCGGGGTGGGATCTGAACCAGCAACCTTCGCTACTAAGACCGCCACTTTGAAGTCTACTCCTCTGTTGTTCAGTGATTAAGTAAACAGCGCCCCCTTCTTCTCCCGGACTCTCCTAAATAGGGCGTGGGAGTTCACATCGCTCAACTGTGCAGGTCACATTTGCGTTTAAACAGCAGGTTTAAACATTTTAGTTTTTAGGTGTGTCTCTTGACACAAGTTGTGTTGCTTCTGAACACACAAGCACCTCAACACTTAAAGCGGACACTGACAGGAACCGTTTGGGCTAGGGTGGTGGAACATAATTGTGCACTTATAAAGGAAAACATCCATGTAACCCGTCTGGAGGATTGGCTCCCTCTGAGTACCAGGTGCTTCCTCAGTGTGAGGGCAGCCTTTGGGCTGAAGGCCTGTTTACCAGAGTTCGACACCCTGCAGGGTGAGCTTTGTGTGACTCCTCCCCTCTGATGTCAAGGAGTAAAGAACCCGCCCTGTTACGCTGAGTGCTCTGTCCTTGTCTACAGATCCTATTGGTTACTGTGCCTCAGAGTTGCATTTGGAAGGCTCACTTGTCACATGATCATTGTCACACTTACTTCCCAAAGCAGCATCATGGCAACATTTGTAGGCCTAGAGGGAATTTGAGGAATAAACCTATTAATCAAATTAACAAGGCATTAGTCTAAAGGTTTAGAAATTACTTATGGTCAGGGGCCCCGATCACACTTCAGTGTAGCTTTTGACTACACTTTCTAAAAAGTTGATTGTTTATGTATATTTCACACACACACACACACACACACACACACACACCTTTAGGATTTAACCTCCCTTCTCTCTAAAGCTCTGCCTTGCTTCATGGAAACACTAAGACTGCTTTCCAATTACAGACAAGATGTTTTTATAATAATATAATATATTTAATATTTCAAATTTGTACCATCATCCTGTTGTGATATTCACCTCAAACCATGTATTGACTATTTCCACAAACTAGCAACAAACTTCAGAATAGAATGGGCTTCCCCTCAATTCAAATAAACGGACAAGAAGATCCAGCCCTGATAACAGTTTCTGAAATATGATCGCAGAGCGGACTGCAGAGCCATCATTTAGCTTGGTGTCTGGATCTCTAAGCCAGGCTCTGGACGCTCGTGGCCACGTTGCCAAGAGCCCTGTGGAAATGGCTCTCCTCTGCCTGTGGGAAGCTCAGTCTGGGCTCCCAGCCAGATGGCTAGGAAAAAGAGTTTGGTCTAGTAGAGCGGCGGGAGGGCCTCCAGCACACAGACGACGGCCCATCTGAGACGAGGCCACAGGCCTCCACCATACTGACAACGGTCGTTCTGAGACGAGGCCACGGGCCTCCAGCATAAACCTCCTTTCTATAAACCACAAGTTCCCGATGTGAATTTCAGTGACGGAAAAAGCAGGGTGACTGAATAAAGACAGGATGACTTAATAAAGACAGGGTGAATGAATAAAGACAAGGAGACTGAAAAGGCAGGATGACAGATTAAAGAAAAGGAGACTGAAAAGGCAAGATGACTGAGAAAGCAGGATGACTGAATAAAGACAAGGAGATTGAAAAAGCAGGGTGACTGAATAAAGACAAGGAGACTGAAAAAAGACAGGGCGAGCAACAAGGTATGGGGAAACAAAAGCAATACGAGGGGATATTGGATGCAAAGGTGAACAACACATTTCACACACAAGTGAGTGCATTTCCCATCATGTGGCTAACTTCACATCTGCACGCGTGTGAGGACAATGCATTCAGAGGCGGAAAGAACCCTTGGAAAGGGCTCCAATGACAAAGCCATTATCCCGTGCAGAGCTGAAGGGTCCGTAGAAACACAATCAGCCACTTTTACTTACACTGCCAATCTCTCAAGTGTGAGGGAGAAAGCTTTGTTCTAAGATCTTGCCTCTTGTTCAGCGGCTGCGTGCTAGCCCTAATTACCTGCTCTCTTCTCAAAAAGAGAACCCCTCTGACCCGGTTCCTCCACCCCTCGATTCTGATGGCACCTCTGACCGTGCTTCTCGGTCTCTTGATAGCACACATCTTCCAAACCACTACCTGGTGGTTAGCTAGAACAAAAGAGGTCAAACCCCTCGCAGGCACTGTTCTGCAGAAGTGCCGTCGCCATCCTCCAGGAAAACTGTTGTGTTTCAATTCCAAAAAGCAGGCACCATTCACATTTGGGACGAACTGGAAAAGCAACCCCTTTCCCCTACCAGCACTAGAAATACAGGGTTTCTCATTCAAGCATGCAGGGGGTTAACTAACATCACAAGACAGTCTCAGTAAAAGCTTATTCAGTTTAGGACAGAAAGTTAAACTTCAGGTGACACAACAGAGTCAGTTTTCTCTACTTTCCTGCAGGACACTCATTGGCATGCCAGCGTGGTGGGATAGAGAGAGAGAGAATTTAACAGAGGTCCCCTTTATAAAGTCTGCACCAGCAGAGCTTTTTAGCCCAGGGGATCATCATCGTTCAGTCCTGGAGTGCCGATGGGCCTGACAAATAATTTTAATAATGCTGCAACGTTATAGGAACGCTTGTTGGCAAACACAAGCTCAAACACTACTCCCTCTAACCCAGGGACACAAACTCACGCTCAGTCATTTTGCATTGGGCAAGACTTCAGCTCTTTTTTTGAAATTATAATTATCCTACCATGTTCCTCAATTAAGAAATGTAGGGAAAGGTGTTTAACCATTCTGTGCTTACTACTCTCAATCAAAATAAATGAGAGCAGGGAAATCATAAGGAAGGACACCAAAGTGAAACAATGACTTGGTGGTGGGACGGGTGGCTTGGGTCCAAACGCCCGTTAATTAGCGACTCTCAGACGGCACACGCTACATGTCATAGCACAGCGCTTTGCAGATGAGTGGGAGACCCGAGAAGCCGACTCAGTGAGTTGATGTTCTGGTTGTCCGAGACACATTTAAGTGTTTAGGGTGCACTAAGGACAGAAACACAAACGCAAACCAGTACCCGTTTTGTGCGATTCATGCTTTGTTTATTCTGTCATCAGGACAAACCACCGTGTTGCTTGGGAGCAACACAAACATACATCAATCTCAGTCTTACAGTACATTTAAGGCTTTATGTCATTACAATCTAACCTAGAATTGTGTGTACCAATGTGTACCTTTAGCATTATTCCAGTGTCAAAATCAAGTCAATTTAAATACCCTTAAATCATGTTCAATATAGAGAGACCCATAGATACATACTGTACAAGTTCATTTTAAAAACCAGCAATAAACAAATGTCAGTTTATCAATACCACCGAATAAACATTGTAAAAAAAAAAATATATATATATATCAAAAGAATAAGAGGAATAAAATCAAGACAAAAAAACCCGTTTTTTTTAAACGTAAAAGTGTCTTTTTATGCCCTTATTAAAACATTTTTAATAAGAAGCCGAGTTGAACAATAATAGTTGGTCGCAGCCCTTTTTTGTCCAAGACAGGAGGAATCGTGAGCTCAGTGTATGAGATGTATGCGATACATTCAAAAATAGGGCTGAGAAGACCACGGTTCACCCATAAAATGTTTATTTGCAAATGTAAATGAAGTGGTGGTAAATAACTGTGCAAATCCTTCAAAATCAAATAATATTTATATATATATATTTAAAAAAAAAGTTTAGGTTAGCCTTGAAACACAATATTATTACGACTTAATAATAATTGAACTATCCAACACCCCCTACCCCCCGTTTCTTAGCTCGCTAGGAGAGAAAATGTTTTTTTATGCTGTTATTTAATACACACAAACATAACGCACCATGATAAATACTCTTACTTGACTCCAAAATCAAGACAAGTACTAAAAATACAAAACAAAACTGCTGAATCTTGTTTTTAGAGCTAGGAAAAGATGTTTTCCGTGCGTTGGTCCTGGTTATTGGTGGGGAACGGACCTAGGAAGAGCCGCGTGAGGGGACCGGGTAAAGCTGGCTCGCAGCAGGCCCGTTTCACAGTGGTTCTGACATTCAGCAGCAGCAGCAGCAGCAGCAGCAGCATCTCCCATGCGAGGACGACGACACATTAGGCCTTTGCTTTCTGTAGTGTTACACTGCATCTCCAACACCCAACCCCATGGTGACCGGAGGCCCCACAGGCCCAAATACCCCAGGCCCCAGAGGCACTGACACCAAAACAGTCTTCAAGTCAAATGTTATTACCACAATTTCCAGTTTGCATTACCACAGCTAGGGAACTCATTGACAAAGGACGGCACCCTGGTTCTGAACCTGGTTGGGTCTAAGCCCAACAGGGTGACAGTAGAAATGTAGAAAACATGCTACACATTTCCCTTATAAATCTGAAAATCTGTGTTTTTCCCCCCTCGCCATTCGAGAGAAGATGAGTTTGGAATGCCAAAAGAATCAAAACATGAACGCATAGACAAGGAAATAGTGATTACTGCACAGGAAATGTGCTTCAGTTGTCATATTCCATACACGTATTTTAAATTAGCAAAAATCTAACCAAGAAACAACAAATATGAAATATGAAATTTGAGGTGAAAAACTTATCTTAAAGATTTTTTTGTCATCAGGTATAAAAAGAATATAAAGTCGGAATCACATTTAAAATTCAAGCCCGAATATGCAGACTTGGCATACTTCATAGTCTGAGGTTTAAAAACCTCCACATTCAACAGCAACAGCAAATACTAACCAGGGCCTAGCGCCTGTGGGACAGGCCCTCGCTAACATGTGCATGTCCTGCTCTTCCTGGACCTGGGCTTCAGGTGCTGGGCAGCTCATAGGAGATAAACTGCTTCAGTCTCTCCAAGTACTGGGCGTAGAGCTCGATGTCGTTGTGCCCCGCGCCCTCAACCCACAGCGGCTCCACGGCCCGTGGGCAACGCTCGTAGATGGCCAGCCCATGCGAGAAGTCGATGACCTCGTCCTCCGTGCCATGGATCACCAGCACCGGGGATGTCACCTTGGACACCTTGTCAATGCTGCGACACAGGAAAGTAGGGGAATGTCATCACACACAGTGCACAGAGGGTCACCGAGCTGATCATACAGGGTCATACACAGCATCACACAGCTGAGAGGGTCATACAGGGTCATACACAGGGTCTCCGAGCTAAGAGGGTCATACACAGGGTCACCGAGCTCGAGGGCCATACACAGGGTCACACGGGTGTTTATACACAGCACAGAAATTGAACTGTTCTGGGCACACCGTATCAGTGAGGGTTTAGTGAACACTTCCAAACGGCTGCCTAGGGAATTTTTAATGGTTTGTTTAGATTTTCGAATAATTAATTAATTATAGAAAATGCATGACTAATTGTTGCTCATCCCCAACTTTGGAACAGAATCAACTGAGTCAGGGTTAGTTGAAAGGTTAATTTATGTAAAGCATGATGGAGTAATTAAATTTTTAAACCAAAAGATGTATCTTGTCCCAGCCAATTAAAAGCCCTGGACTGTTTTCCCCCATCCAGCAGCAGGATTACAGCAGCTCAAACAGATTACACGCGTCCAGCTGTGCCGAGGTTCCGTGGAAAACACTGTCCATCATGAGACGCATTATGCGTGTTTTACTTGGCGACCCCCTATGATCTGTTCAGGAACGCCTGGGGCACATTGAAACCGTACCGCATTATTTCCAGGGTTGACAAGACCCCATGGATGAACCGGGCTCATGTCTTGTCGTGGCATCCCACACGGGTCCTACAGCCTCCAATACTTAAACTTCTGCCCCATTAACAAACCACTTAACATTCCCAGTGAGCCTGCAGACCGATAACACCCGTGGTGCTGTAACCGCTTGGATTCACATTCTCCTGACTATGCGGTAGCCAGGTATTAGCCCATAGGCCGCTTGAACAAACCAGCCAGCGGTTAGGGAAAGGTAGGGGATTAGGCCCTAATCCGGGTCTCCTCACACCCCCGGAGAGCCCCGACCAAAACCCCAACCCTCCTTGTGGACAAACAACTTCCGGACTCATTACAGAAAAGCTGGGAGATCAGCCAACTGAGCCTACTGTCCAAGCTTCGGGCAGCGTCTCTCTGTACTTCAAACAGAGGTGCCTGTGAAGCTCTTTTGTTGACATATCCACCACCATAACTCAAGACAACTATTAACCTGCACAAGCAAAGCCAACACTCAAATGCATTCGGGAGTAATGAGGCTCATTCATTTCACTTCATTCTAGATCAGACATCAGCAAAGATGAAGGGTTTCTACTTGGGAGAAGGGTAGCACCACATTTACTCTCATTCATTCACTCAAATCTAATCAAAGAGCCAGTATGGATGAAGCCTGAACTATGTGGCTAATCCATGATTTATATCCTATATATCACCTGAGAACACATGTCACCATCTCGCAGTATGATTTCACTGTCCCTCACCAAGCACCCCGCTATGCTACATCTCGGGCAGGCGTGTCAAACCAGAGGGAAGTTGGTTCTTAGCCAACTAAACAAAGCGCTACAGCTTCTCTTTACTGAGATCCATTATATAGATCACATTAAAAGCTTCACCAAGCCATAGCAGGAGTGAAATAGACTTTCAAATTCAAGGCAGGCTCCCATTACAGGAATCTGGTGACTTTTTGTGAAGATTAAAGATTAGCATCAAATCTTAGAAACTTCTGGAGCCATCGCACTTCCCCTTCATCCACAACCCAGCCCATCTCTTCCTCCTGACAATACAAAGATCCATGTAAAAAAGCCAGAGCACTGCCAAAACCAGCAGAAGGTCACAGTGCCGATACTGAGCGTTTTTAAGCGTGTTAAGATCTAAACTGGAATGTGGACACAGATGTAAGCTGAGGAACTGCAGGCCCTCTGGTCAAAGTCAACATTGCGGAAAACTGAGAAATTGTATCCAATAGCACTGGAAACTCGGACCAAGTGGCGCGGGGCAAGGGTGACGAGCAGGAAAAGGTACTAACACACCCACCATGTTTCCCAACGTGGTGGCTGTATTCTGCACCCGCACCACCCCCCACAGACCAGACCACCAGACCCATGGACAGACCAGGCCCCCCATCAGCCAGCACAGACCAGACCACCAGACCAGACCCCCACCAGCCTACACAGACCAGACTCCCAGACCCATGGAGATACCAGACCCCAACCAGCTAGCACAGACCAGACTCCCAGATCCATGGACAGACCAGACCCGACCCACACCAGTCCACACAGACCAGATCCCAGGACCCACCTTGGGAAGGCATCGAAGCAGTAGGTCTTGCGGGTGTCGGGGAAAGCCACCCGCAGGCCGGACATGAGAGGTGAGTGCAGGATAACGGCGGCGCACTCGTAGCGGGCAGCCAGGTCCACCGTGGGCACCGTGCCGATGCTCTGCCCGTACAGGATGACAGTCTCAGGAGTCACACCATACCTGAGAGAGAGAGGAATTAGAGTTAGGTACAGACCCCACATAGGCGGACAGGTACAGACCCCACACAGGTGCCAACTCTGCAATTAGGGAAAAATAAACTGCCGTTTGTTCAGCGGGACCCCTTGATGCCCAGAAAAAAGGGTCAATGGTAATGTTTATTTAAACACCAATTATATTCCAAGCACTAGTGTTCATTCCCAGCCCAGTTATATTCCAAGCGGGTGTTCATTCCCAGCCCAGTTACATTCCAAGGGAACAGGAAGGCAGGTAACAAGGGAGGAAAAAAGTTGGCGGGGTGGAGGGCGGTTCTTTAACTACAAGGAAACGATTAGTGGTAAAGCAATTCAAACCCAACTCATGCAAAACAAATCCTCACCTCATGCACACGTGAACACAATAAACATCCATAGGGCTTGACTTTGCCTTTGCAAAGCGAACAGGCAGTGCCTAGACACTGTCTGCTGATGTACAGGGAAACCTTGTGCTTGAAACCAGGGGAGTCTGGTTCAAAATCATGGCACAGGCGAGGTAGTAGGGGAAAAATGAATGAGTAAAATATTTAATGCCAACAGAAGCAAACCTCCCCAGCCTGTTAACTGGGAGACATTTCGCAAAGCTGACATTTATAAAACAAAAGCAGAGGGAGTAGATGAAAGCTGGCGGATTCTCAGAGCTGGAATGGCCGCCACACTTCCATAAGTACAGCTGGTCAGCCTGAGAGGAACGACTACAGTGAAACCAACACAGGCCCAGTTTCACCACAACAAATTAATACAAAGGAAGCTCAAGTCATAAATGCATCAAAAACTAACCATAAAAAAGCCTTTCAGGGGGGCAACAGCCCAATTAATTCAGTATATTTAACAAAGTGCTTGCTGAAGCACAACAACCCCCTACTCCCTCAACCTCTCCAGGTAAAGGTCAGCCTCCACCCTGGCTGGCAACACCGCTCTACCCCTGGCACAGGGGCGGCTTCTCCGCTGCCAGCAGTTTTGTTGAGGCACAGACGGCTAGATCTGATAAAGCTCTAGGGTTTCAGCAACACCGCATCCTGTGTCAGAACACACCACTACTTTATCACACCATTAGTTAACATTCAGAAGGAAGTCTTTGGGTCGTACATATAATTTCCATCTTTTTTTTAAATTTACTACTAGACAAATATGAAGCTGGATCCCGGAGTTAAAAAGGGTGAAGTAAAGAAGCAAAGAAGTTTGGGTAATGTCTGGTCTTTTTAGAGCTGGGTACCATTAAGTCATTTATGGCTTATGGAATATTCCATTTGGCTCTGCTTTCCAGGAAACAGACTTATGGTACAGCCATCCCCACCGTTAACATCTATACAAGATTTCTGTCCAATCTCTGTACTGGAAATTTATTACTGGGGTCGCAACCTCATCCAGAAAGAAGTTCTTCGATACAGGAACTCTACTTGGTAAATGGAAGAATTACTGCATTAAGGGTCATCTGGCCATCAGGTGGCTCCCTGACTGAGACACTGAGGCTCAATGAAGCTCAGAGAAGTACAGCAAACCGCCTTTCATCCATGAAATTTCAGGTTTGACTATCCCGGGGCCCCAGAGGCTAGAACCCGTCAAACTCAACATCCTGAGCAATTTCCAGGAAACAGCCCCCCACATACACAGTCATCTGCGCAAGTTATGGATCCCGAGCCTAGGTGGTTCAGAGGGTCAGGTTCATGAATCAGGTGCAAGCCCAGGCCACAGTCCCCACACAAAAAACACAACAGCTGTATGGTCATTAAGACGCGAGTGTGGCAAATCTATGGTGTGGCCATTAAGCCGTGAATGTGGCAGATCTCTGTCACATTTATTATGGCCTGACTGTGGCAGATCTATGTTGCATACATTAAGGCGTGAGTGTGGCAGATCTATGTCACATTCATTAAGGCATGAGTGAGATAGATCTATGTCACGGTCATTAAGGCATAAGTGTGGCAGATATATGGTGCGGCCATTAAGACAAGAGGGTGGCAGATCGATGTGGCATTCGTTAAAGCGCGAGTGTGCAGATCTATGTCGTGGCCATTAAGGACCCATTTCAGCCTGCGATTTACAGGTCCAGCTGGCACACCTTTTAACAAAGTTAATCCTGGATGGAGTCGCATCGGCTATCAACAACGGGGGGAAACTGCCCAGACACATATTCATTTAGCACCCCACACAGGTTATTGGCTTTTAATGAATTAAAATGCTTTTCAAAGACTGAAGCCCAGCGGGCAGCAGATCAAGCTTTCACTTTTCATTTCATTTTTCTCATGATACAGGATTATCATCACTTATGGTTCTAGCCTTAATTAACCGACAAAAAACACAAAGTTACGCTTTAAAAATAGCATTGTTGGGCCATTAAACCCAGGATTTGTGTTCTCCGATAACAGAATTAAGTCACCAAAATCCTACCTGCCTTTGAGTAACTTTTAATGATGATTGATCAAATGAATAACCTTACAGGCCAATCAGTCACTGCCACCTGGGGGAACCCGCCAATGCCACAAGCTCTCCAGGTCCAGACCCAGCTGGTTCCCACCTGGGGGAATCCGCCAATGCCACCAACTCTCCAGAGCCAGCTGGTTCCCACCTGGGGGAATCCATCAATGCCACCAGCTCTCCAGACCCAGCTGGTGCCCACCTGGGAGAATCCATCAACGCCACTAGCTCTCCAGACCCAGCTGGTGCCCAGCTGGGAGAATCCATCAACACCACTAGCTCTCCAGACCCAGCTGGTGCCCACCTGGGGTAATCCATCAATGCCACCAGCTCCCCAGACCCAGCTGGTGGCCTCACAGGCTACATTGGTTATTAAAACTCAAAATCTGTATAAAAATATAAAGAAAAAATATCCACATATCAGGTGTTACTACCTCCAGTACTTTAATAGCCAGTATAGTGCATCTGGGTTGTTGATGTGATATGGCAATTTCACTGTCACACAAGATAAAAATGAATATAATTATTATCGTCATGATTTAAAGTGCAGTAAATGGTTAAACATTTCTTTGTTTTATAAGGACCTGTTGTTATAAAAACTGCTTTGTTATTAGATTTCTTTATTAACCAAATCTCAAAATTGTCCTATGGTGTGACTGTCTCAAGCATGGTTCAAAAAATAACTTTCATAAAATAAAATGACAAGCATAAATGTTGATAAATACATAAGATGTCAGACATAATGTTACAAGTGTCTATTTTAGTAAATTGCAATCATTTATTTAATCCATATATTTCTAAACGCGTAGGAACTTTTTGATACATTTAGTCACTGAAAACCATGTCCATGTGACACCTTATCTTGATTTTAATCTGGCAATTCCACAGACAACTTTATTTGAAGGACCCCATTAAAGGTCATGTTACTAAAGCCCCCTGTGAAGTCCATGATGTCCTTTGGTGTGACAGCTCTAAATTATATTTTTTTTATTAAAAACTGTATGTTTTAAAAAAAAGTACATAATTATGGAAAAACCCCTGTGCAGTCTTTTTTTAACCATTTTCAGTGTTTTTAAAATGCAATAATTACATTACATAATAAAATATTTTCAGCTGTTTGTACTGTTATAAAGTGTCATGGAAATAAGTATAAAATGTGATACTTAACTTTTTTTTTTTTTTTTTTAGACAGAAAGAATTGAGGGAGAGTAATGACTGGGAGAGAGGACACGGAAGTATAGAGAGAAAATTAACTGGGATCCACACAGAAAGGAGGAGGTCCTAAGAGAACGACGAAGAAAGTAAATTTAAATGAAATATGCAGCAATTATATATTTTTAAAAATTATATGCTTTAAAAAATTATACTTTAAAAGATTAATTTAGATATTGTTTGAGTAATAAACATATTTAGCTGCGCCACGCAGCGTCGAGGCTCTAGAAGGGTTTCAGTAACATACAGAGTGAATGAATGACTACCCATGGTTGATATTGATATTGTTTGTATCAAAATTAAATGTTCTTTCTTCTTTGACATATTGAAAGTTAAATAAAAATGCTTTAATGGAATACCTTTCACTTCCTTTTTAATGCAATAACTACCATTTCTGTCCTTTAGTGTGACATAATGTCCTATAGTATGACACATATAAAAGATCCATAAATGTGTGTTTATCAAAATATCTAATAAAAACAGTTCAGTATTTCATTAGGGGAGATAGTCATCACTCATCATAAATTGGTAGAATTTTCAACAGTTTTGAAAGGACGACAGCAAATACTAACTCGCATTTATTGAAGTCATAGAGAAAAAAATTTTACTGCATATTTGTCAACTACCCATCTGCAGAATTATTTTGGAAACTAGGCAAGTAGAGACTGACTGGACTGCTGTGAGGGCAGAAGCACTGTCCAGTGAGTTTGCTTCAGTTTTCTTTTGTCCAGCTTCAGTTAGACAGAGCAGGACAGCTGGAAAAGCCACAGTAGAGAGGCTTTCATTGTAGAGTGGCCTTCATCGTAGAGGCTTTCATGCTCCTAAAGCGAGCAGGGTCAAAAGGAAAGGCCAATGCAGGAAGGTAACACAGTGCGATACTCAGAACGGAAAGTTGTTCAACCTTGCCCTTCCTTTTCAATGCACTGAGCCTGCCCCTCTGCCAAACTGACGTCAGCCTCCTGAACAATCATTTTGAACACCTAAGCTTTATTTGTGTCTGGCATGTCCTGCCAAGTGCACACCGGCTAATGCTACAGCTTCCTGTTCGAATCACCAGACGTAGCTGTCCCAATGGGGCTGCCGGTGTACCCTGGTCTATACCAGACGTAGCTGTCCCAATGGGCCTGCCGGTGTACCCTGGTCTATACCAGACGTAGCTGTCCCAATGGGCCTGCCGGTGTACTCTGGTCTATACCAGACGTAGCTGTCCCAAT